>JAHZMX010005327.1:0-11249 GCA_027743895.1 Seira musarum
TCACATCAGATTTTAGTCTATTATCAAGAAATTCAGTTCGCGGTCTTTTTAGGGGCAACCGAGGACTTGGGTAGCAATCATAATAAGCAGTACCTTTGCTTGCTTTCATGCAAACTGCAACCTATTTTCTTTTCTTCTCTTCCTCGTGAGAAAATGAGCAAAAAGCAAATCTTGCAAAATGATATGATGATGAGCAATGAGCAAAAAGCACTACTTGTACTGGGACTAGGACTAGGACTGGGACAGTGGATGAAGATTGGAGAAAAATGTATATTTTCAAAAAAAGCAAAGCAAAAATAAAAATCCACTCGCGTTTCATTTCTTCGTTTGATTATCATTACAAAAGCTAAATGGATGAATCTGCAAGAACATGAATGCAACTTTTGTAAGCTTACTTAGTCTATTTCGAAATTTGGAATCTCGCATTACCCCTGAAATCCGCTCTGAGTTCTTTACTCTTTCTTTCCTTTTATCCATAATTTACATTTGCGTTTTTCATGGAAAATGTTTTACAAGGAACATGAAATGAATATTAAGGTAATGTAGGTAGGCATGCATACTCTGTATTCAAACCTGAATATCTGTTGCAAAGTTAATGATCTCCCCTAAGTTTTTAATATTGTTCCGATCGTCCTTCTTCATCCTCTTAAATCGTCTGCGTGATGGTATTCCGACTTTAAACGATAAACTCAGAGAAATGTATGGTAAATGAATAATAGGAAGTGAACATGGAAGAATCCAATTCATTTCTTCGTTTGATTATCATTACAAAAGCTAAATGGATGAATCTGCAAGAACATGAATGCAACTTTTGTAAGCTTAGTCTATTTCGAAATTTGGAATCTCGCATTACCCCTGAGTTCTGTACTCTTTCCTTTTATCCATAATTTACATTTGTGTTTCTCATGGAAAATGTTTTACAAGGAACATGAAATGAATATTAAGGTAATGTAGGTAGGTATGTATACTCTGTATTCAAACCTGAATATCTGTTGCAAAGTTAATGATCTTCCCTAGGTTTTTAATATTGTTCCGATCGTCCTCTTCTGGTCTTCATCCTCTTAAATCGTCTGCGTGATGGTATTCCGACTTTAAACGATAAACTCAGAGAAATGTATGGTAAATGAATAATAGGAAGTGAACATGGAAGAATCCACATTATCGACTTTTTGAGGTCACGGAGAAAGAAGGGGAGAGAAAAAGAGTCACGCGAAATGATACGATCATGATCTCTGGGATATGATACAGGTGTGCCATAAAATAAAATCAGAGCAACAAACAACAAAATTGTATTTAGCTCGTCCCATATTGAACATAAAGCTCTTCTTTTTCTTCGTTGAAAAATGAACTTTTCCTGTGGAAAGTAAAAGCAGCTTCTTTTTGTTCCTCTCTTCTTTCTCCATTCTATGATGATCATGATCGGGAAAGTTGGGGTAAACAGGAAAATGGAATAAAATGGCTTGGTTCGTGAGTGAACACCAACCACTGAGAAGAAAGGAAGGAAGAACATGACAATGACGTAAGATGATGAACCCAAGTTACCTAATTCTAAATTGTGACTTAAGATGAGCTCGGTTCAGTCTCGAAAAGTAAGTATTTGTATGAGGAGCATAAAGAGAAGAAGACGGAGAGGCGACAAGACAAGACAACAGACAACGAAACGCAAACCTCACGTCCTCATAGCAAATGAACTAACGACGAAGTAGCTCGATTTGTCAGGTGGTGCATGAGAAAAAAAAAAGAGTTTGTGAGAGAGAAAAGTTGGAGGATAATATGATGATGGTAGATAGAGTAATGGAACTTATTGTTGTGTACATAAGCATTACACATAAATCCTTCAGAAGTGAAAAGTGAAGAAGATGCTCTTGGTTGCAGTCACGAACTAACATAATCGCAAAATGCTAGGCTAGACAAGCCTCCCCTCTTTTTTCATGCTGATGATGAGTTAGCCGAACAACAAAAAAGCCCTCAGAGTTTTTGGTCGCATAATAATTTTACTATCCAGAGAACCAGGCAAGGCAAGCAAGGGCAAGAGAAGTTTGGTAATGTAATGTACTATACACATTGCACACTTCTCATGTGAATTTAGCTGTGATGGTCAATCCGATTTTTTTTTATTTTTTGGAGTATAATCGAAAAGAATGATAAATCTGTGAATCTTTTATATTCACATTTCTTTCTCCCTCTTATGTTGTAGTAGAAGGAAGTAAAGTTGCGAAAGTGAAGTGTATGTACTCAACAAAAGCCCATCTTAAGATTTGTGTGCACAAAGCTCACAGACGTCTACAGGTTGATCTTATTACTTATCTCGAGAGGATCTATAGGTGATAGATGATCGTAAAATAGCGATTCCATTATACACACATAATTCAATTAGGTAAATAATACTAATGCCAGAGCTACATAATGCTGTGAGTGTGAAAGCCTGTGTATTCGATCTCTCTGGATGTGAACAGTTTGAAATAAAACACGGAGGTCGTGTCGTGGTGACGTCGTAGGGGAAGCTTCGCTTAAAAAAGAAGAAAAGCTTGAACAATGCTAATGGCAGGTTTTTCGGCGTACTAGGTAAGTTAGGTTTTTAAAAAAAATTTGTCTTCATCTTCTAATCATGAAATGACACTTTCAAGAATACTTATTATGTGTAGTGAAATAAGTCAGGGGTCAAAACACAAATTTTTATATGTACTATTATTAACATTATTGTATAGTTAGTTTTTTGCTTTAAATATTTTTCCTTCATCATTGCATCCATTTTCCTTCCATGTTTAAGCTACATACAATCAGACTTATTATTATTGTATTATCTGTTTTATCTTTATTTTGCTCGTCACGTCACCAAAAAATATCATTTTGTCATTATGCACATACCTAGAAATCCATTATGTTTATGCGCTTTTTTATGTAATTCTGAGGCAAAAATTTGTGGTGGTAGTAATTGTAGTAGTGAGTCAATCTATGACACATTCCACTCCACTCTTTTCATTTTGTTAATGGTGTTTGGCCTTCAATACATTAATTCATTTTTTTCTGTTTGAACTTAGGGAGCAATTTTTGAGGCTTGCATGAAGACGGTTTACGGACGACAGAGCGGATATTCATTTGTGATTCGATGAAAAGTGAATTGTTATAAAAGAAAGTAACACTAAATCAAATTAATGTCTTGAATTTTTAATAAGCAAAAGAAAAAGCTGAAGGATATTTACGGTTCTGCATGCGAGTATTTGTGGATTTTCGAGAATTTCAATTGTGCTGAATAAAATGTCGAAAAATAAATTAAACTTGACTCTGCCAACTGCAGCTACCAACACTAATGGAACGGTGGAGCCGCCTTCTCCTAGGAATATCAACGAGTAAGAAGATTTCTTCCCCGAATTATAACCTATCTGTTATCATATATCAAGGAATTAAATCGTAACATTTAATTTCAGAATTGGATCGATGGAATTGTTAGAATCAAAATTATCTGAATTGGAACTGGATGAACAACAGAGACAGCGAATGCGGTTTTTCATGTGTCAAAAGCAAAAAGTTGGGGAGCTTAATGACGATGATTTCGAAAAACTTGGAGAGCTTGGAGCTGGAAATGGGGGCGTTGTTGCAAAAGTGCTTCACAAGCCAAGTGGGCTGATCATGGCACGCAAGGTATCATTACAAAATGAAGCCAAGAAAATTAAATAATTATAACTTTAATTACTGATGACGATTTGGGGATTTGCTTTTCTAGATAAGATAAATAATATTTTTGTTAAAGTTATGACGTATCAAATGTAAACGTGAACGTTCGTTTTTTGTTAGCCGGAAAGACTTCAAGGTACCCATTACTCAGTAGCCAGTGATGTTTGGTCTCTGGGTTTGAGTTTAATTGAGATGGCTGTAGGAGTCTACCCGATTCCTCCACCAAATCATGCCTCAGGAAGCAATGGTGAAGTGAAGTTTTAATGTGCTTATATGATTTTAATTTTGGGTCATTCCAATGATTACATGCAATTTTTTGCTCAGCGCCTCCAGGTGGAATGGCTATATTCGAATTATTGAATTACATTGTGAACGAACCCCCTCCTCAACTTCCGGAAGGCGAGTTTTCCACCGATTTCGAAGAAGTGGTAAACAGATGTCTTAAAAAGGATCCAAGCGCCCGACCCGATTTAAACACTTTAATGAATCACCCATGGATAAAACAGGCCGAAACGGAAAATATTGATTTTGCAGGGTGGGTTCAAAAAACGATGGAGAACGTAACGCCTTCTGAAAGTAAGACACAAAACTAACGATTGCATTCATTTACAAATACAAATTCAATCCTGAATTTCAATATAATTTTTATTAAATTTTAGAGCACAATGCACCTTAAAATATTCAAGGGTAAAGAAAGATGGAAGAATATTACCAAACGCAGAATGGTTCAAATTGGAAAGTTGTCTGACTGTAGTAGAATTCCTAGTACTTTAAAATATTTCAGGTTTGATAAACTTTAATACGTATATTGCATTGCAATTATAAAATCTAAGATTGTCCTGGTTAAAGTATTCCAATTTTATTGAACATGTCTCAAAATTTAAAAAAAAATCCGAGAAAAAATACTATATTGATGCTGCTTGTCAGTAATACACTTAAAAATTTTTCCCCAATGTCTGTGTCTTCTCTTGAAACAGTGCAATATATTGTCTTACCTTGTAAAATTTAAAAACTATACGGCCCTTCTGAGACCATCATGTCGAGTGAAATAGTTAATCATTAATAAAAAACCTACCACGATTACTAAATATTGTTCAGTATAGAACTATTAGGCTTAATCTTCCAAAAAAACGTGAAATTTATATTCTGTCAAAGGCGTAGAAGCGAAATCGTGACTAATAATAGATAGACTTGAAGTTAGTAAAATTATAATTCTACGTTAAAATTTATTGATTGATGAGCAATTGAGCATATACTAAATTTATTGATAGTAACTCTATTATTTATATTATACGCTCTCATATTTTCACTAAAGCACTTTATATTCACAAATACCTTAATCTACGAAGCAGTTTTAGTCTATTTAAGATCAAATACATTTTATATGAGGCATATTAAAAGTAATTTTTTTACTAATGTAAAAGTCACTAATGTTAAACAATTTTCTCAACGAAATTACACAAAAAGTACGAATACACAAAAAATTATGAACAAAGTTTATGTGCACTTTCCTGAGTCTTCAGTGGTTTGCCTTCAATTAAGATAACTTGAATGGGAGACAATTTGTTGCTTCGTCTATTTTACACCCCAATTGCTTAAAAATTTATCTCAGACAAATTGCAATCAAAAACAAAAAAACGTGTTGTTTGGCCAGCCGACTGGAACTGGTGAATTTGTCGGGTGGCCTTTGACTTTTAAAAAGTGCTTTCATTGTTTATCGAACTCAATTATGACAAAACAATGATAAATACCAGAACGCCTGGAAATGTAAGAAGGGACACTGTACTGATAAATGTTATTATCCTGTAGTATCTCCGAGAAATAGATTTTAGGGAACGATTGAGATTTTGGTTTAATGTACCTGCATTTATGAGTTGCATCAGCAAGTATATGTGTATATACTAGAATTTCAGTTTTGCTGGCTTTTTTCAAGAAATATTTATTCTTATGCCGTATTCGTATTAAAATTACAAACTACTGTAATGTATAACTTTCAAAATTAGATTTGTCTTTGCTAGAACTTTATTGAGAATTACAATTACGAATTAACTATTATTACTTCTGACTGTGTTGGCATAAGGTTCGAGTACGATGGCATGCAAACGAGCGAATGTATCAAACACCAAAGTCGTGATTCGCACGAATTTTGAGCCCTTCTTAATCTGAAAGGGATAATGACGGTTAGTAAGAAAGTCTGTGAGTAACAAAAGCTTTGGAATTTCGAACCAATGAATTCAAGATTAATTAAGACATAGTAAGTGTATAATATGCAGATTATAATGATCATACAAAAGATCGTCTTGCATAACGTTCTGTGTTATTATTCCCGCTAAGACAGACTTTTTTTTGGAACGTCTCCTGTCTGAAAAAGGTCTTCAAACAATTTCAAGCCTCGAGAAATGAATGCGTTCATTCGAATGTTATACGCGATGATTTGCGAGATGGGTCATGAGGTAAAAACTTGAAGTTACTACGCATATTTCTCTGCCTTCATTTTACATCTTCAACAGTATATTTATTATGACGTACTAAACAAGTTATGATGTTTAAATTGTAAATTCATGTATCATAATGAATTTAAATGGGTGAATATATCAATATCATTCTCTTAATAAAAATTATTTCATCTAATCGTACTTTCAATCTGAAATTATCATACCTTATTTGCACCAATTTACTGTACATAATATTGAATTATTAGTATTAATAAAAAAATATTGCACATATAGTTGCCACACAAAAGAGGTAGTCCTAAAAATTAAGAAAAAGAAATGCAATTATTTCATTACATTCATAAATGCATTAAAACGTTTTTGACCGTTGCAGCTTACCGTGATATACGTGTAGGTTGCATAAGAGTCAGAATCCGCATCCCAGAGACATTTCATCCCTATATGGATTCCACCCCCAATTTTTTCCCCTACAACAACATGGGTAACAAATTTGTACCTAGGGTAGTTAAATTCTGACCTCATTTTCCCGACAAGAATTCTCCCGATTTCAGCGACCGATTCTTCAGCAAGCTCAGAATGATACTTTTTCCTCTCCGAGTGAAAGTACTCCTTTAAAGTGGTTTCGATCATTCGTTCTACTGCGATTGTGCTAAATTTTTCACCAAATTTTGGTCGAATCTGGAAACCGTCGAGATCATATTGGGAAATGGATTGAGCAAGTTGAGAATTATCTTCAACTTCAATTCCTCCTGTTGAAGAAGTTCCAGGAATGCTTCTTTCTTCGCTCTGACTTTGACTTTTTTCTCGAGACTCTCGTTCTACGCTTGTTCGTGAACCTTGGCCAGCAGGAGGTTGGTCAGTTGCGGACATTATTTAGCGATAACAACAAAATATGAATTAAAATTTGACAAAAAAGTGTTTAAGAAATTGTTCACAATTGAAACCTAACTGCAAATAAAAGTTTTCAGGTTGACGATATGACTTCTTTAATGTGGAGAGTTGGAGAATGCAGAAACAGAATGCTTTTGTTTGGACAGCATGGAAATCGATTGATCGACCAGTTGAGAGCTTATGTACAACTTTTTCATGGCGTGTTCATTCATGTTATTATATTCTGCAACTATAACCTGAATGCTTTTATTTCCTATTATAAGTCTAAAACAATCTTTATTCCTGTATTGGGCAATATAAGTAATTTAAATTACCTAGATATGCACACGTCATCTTGCGTAAAAAATGCTTCAATGTCGCAATCAAAATGGATTTCCTGTATTGACGTATTCCAGAAAGAATGCAAATGAAATACATGTAAAATCGATAGTACAAATCTCATTCTTGATATTTTCCATAATCAAATATAAATGGTACTTTTTCTCGCCAACGAAGAAATAAGTAATGCAATCAGGTTGATTTACTGAACACAATGAACTTCAACTTTTACAATTTTACAAAATAAAAAATAGTGAGAAAAATGAAAGATTTCTCATTTCATTTCTTTGATGTTTGCATTTTATTGGCATTTTTTTATAACTACAGAAATTGTCTTCGTTCATTCATCATGATCCGAATCCGAAATCCTAAAACTTCCAAATAAACATACTTTTTCCGTTCTTGCATGGACATGTTTTCGGCGTAATAAGGACAGACGAACGCTGTTGGCTATCGCTGCTTACGTCAAATGCATAGAAAAGGAGCATGTGCGCTGCTCTCATTTTTACGCTTTATTAGATCACAACATAACGTAAAGTCACACATTTTCTTGTTTGCTTTCTTCGTCTTCAAAACAGAAAGGAGTAGTAAAATGCGTAGTACACGGGAACCACAATAATAGTAATCCCTACAAAATTCAGAATACAGCGGTCCATGGACAAATGAAAGGTACATTTACCTTCTTTTTTTCACAAACCGAAAAAAAATTCCCAGATAGGAAAAAGATAGTAATGTCAAAAGCAGAAAACAGAGGGAGACCCATGGACTAGAAATTGTAGGAGAAAATTTTCATTCTCCGTTTTTCCCTTAAAAGATCACGTTCTCATACATTTTCACCCATCTTAAGCCATACATACAAAAAATATACAAGCCAACCCTTATTTCGACCACCAAAGAAAGGAAACAGGCTAGCAAACCCAACCAATTCACCCTAAAGAAGTAAAGCTGACTATTTTGTAAAGCTTGAAATCTCGATTTTTTTTTCTCATGCAACGAAACGAAGAGCGAACATAACATCTGCTGCTTTTGCCTTGCCATTGCTTTGCCGCAGCAGCACAAAAACATTTTTCCCTTTATGCTTTCCTTATACCCATCTCAGTTGAGTGGGAAGTGAGGAGCTGTGCTGACGATAAAAATTCTCTTCGTCTCCTTTTACCACTATTACTGCATCCGAAATCCAAACCCTTTTTAACACATTTGACATGGGAGAGAACGTAAGAAAAAACTCGTGTATTTTTATTTTAGCGAAAAGCGAACAAGCAGACATTTGCTCATAACACGTTCCAGTTTTTTTTTCTTTTCTATCTTCTCCTTCTCTCTCACACACAATGTATTTAAGTTTATAGGTGGTGTGGTCTTGCTCTTGCTCGTAAAAAATGAATACATGACGGAGAAAAAGGATTAGTTTATATTGGACAAGCGAAAAACGCAAAAACCATACCTGAGCTTTTTCTTCGTCGTTTAGTGCACCCATCATCATCATAGTCAAAGCGAGACTAGTAAGAACTAGAGTCGGAGCTAATACAACAAAAAACACAATACTGAATACATACATTTCTATAAGCACATGTATGCGATGAAATAAAAAGTGAAGAGAAAAATGCATGGACTTGTTATAGTGCAGACTCGGAGTCTCAAGCCATTATTGTAAGACACTACACATGGCACAAAAAAGATGCGAGTGAAGTGATAATCATTGTTGTTATTACATATTACAATTCCCTTTTAAACCCCATACATTCCACGAGACGAGAGACGTAGAGGAACGGAACACACACAAAAAAACAGGAGTAAGTAACCTAAGCCATGGAAGGACAACGACAGATGTACAAGAGCTAAAAAGGTATGATGTTGAAAAAATGGTTAGAGGAATTCTCTGGACCGACCGGATAGGAATATTCACTGTTGTATAACAATTAGGTATGAAAAAAGTGATAGTTGAGTTGAGTTGAGGTGTACATTTCGTTACACAAGAGAAGAAGTCGATAGGGATAGAATGAATCTATGAGGATGATTGGATAAAAAGAAATAAGTAGGTTTATGTGTGTGCTCTCGTGCCCGCCATCAATTTTCGCACGTAATTATAGAGGCATATTATATATAAAAATGAGAGCAATTTTGGAATATAATGCGAGCAGCACTACGCAACTTTAGATTAGTAATGAGGCAACTTCTTAATTCGAAGATTAAAACAGGAAAAAAAGAAGATTATCTTAATTCTGTAATAGTGCTTGTTCAAAAATAAAATGAGTGAGAACGAACTGGACAGTTGTTGATTGCAGTGTGAACTTTGACTTTTTTGTTTAAAGTGCAGTAGACAGTTCGGTAAAAAGTGGAGATGGTGAGAATAATGAAATAATTGGTGGCGGCGGTTTGATAGAATTAATGAGGTGTAAAAGACTATTCGTTTTTTGTTTCGTGAGTAAAGAAATGTAAATGATTTTGTGGTTTTTGCGGCAGGATTGAGTTGAAATGATATCAGAACTGAGACACGTATTTGAGCTGGAAGCTGCTATTTGTGAAATTTGAGACTTTATTACGGAGCAAAGGTAACTTATTCCTTGATCGCTTAACATGCAATTCAAATTTTATTTGCATGATTGCTTTTGCAATATATTTTTGTCAAATCATGCTAATCATCATCAATCAACGAATGGAAAATTCGGTCTGTGGGACAAGGATTTAGATAATATGAATATATGTGCTATAGATAAACCTTGAACATGCCAAATCCAAACGATGTGTCACTGTGATTTTTCAAAGATGATATTGATATCTTTTTGACAGAGAACGGAAATGAATAATTTACATAATCAGAACCATTCTCAAATTCATGAATTTATTATAAACATCATGCTACCATGTATCGTACTTATTTTAAACAGTGCAAATCATTAACACAGGGTGGAATAGACAATTAAAGCGTAGATTTGTATCAGACGCGTGAGTTTCGGAGGTCTGTAGCATATTTTGTTTTGTTTTCTCGAGGTTGAATAAAATTGTGTCAGTCGAGCCACTTCTCAAATTCATCATTGCAAAAAGGAAAGCGTGTATCTCCCTTTATCCGGTTATGTCTATATCTACTGGAATATTTTCCCATTTGTTTGAAATTGCAAAAACGATGGTGGGAGAATGTAGAAACTTTTGGTTCTATCAAGTGAAATGAGACGAATGCTTGACAACTCATGTGAGATTTGAAAAAGTAAAAGGGGGATAAAAAGTTTTTCACGAGGAAAAAACTTTTTCTCTGTTTACTTCTCTCCCTTTAATTCCTCTTCAGTTGGCTTAACCGTAGAATGTATGTACCTGATAGAACCAACAAACGCAAACGTAAGTACAAGTGAAAAGAGTAGGGAGGATGAGGAAGGATAGAGTCGGTAATGGAAAGGAGGGAATTTTTTCTCTCTTGGAAGGGGAACTATTTGGAATTCTCGTGGAATAATAAAACGCAAAATATATAGCTTGAAAAAAAAAGTTTTGCTTGCTCAGAGAAAATCATAACTTCTTACGAGTTATACTTATATAAATGGATTGAAATGAAGGGAGATGTAGTAAGTAAGTATGTAGGGATCATTAAAGTTGTACACGTGCTATCTATAGTACATGATTCTGTTTGAGTTTCAGTCATATCAAGTTTCTATTGGGATGCTTCATGACGAGCATTAAATTGCTCTTATGCAATGTAAAAAGTAGTACATAGGTATATAAACGCTGTAGTTTTAGTATTTTACATGAGGATACGAGAGTGGTCCAGATCAAACTAGTTTTCCAGTATAATTTTTGATACTCTACTTGGTACAAATAGAGTCTGCATGAAGAACATCTTTGCAAAATTGTGTAATAAAAACGGATCTCTCTATTCTTTTCACTTTTTTTCGGAAATGCTCGGCGCTCTGAATATACGATAACAGA
>JAHZMX010005327.1:11431-25621 GCA_027743895.1 Seira musarum
AAATAGAGTCTGCATGAAGAACATCTTTGCAAAATTGTGTAATAAAAACGGATCTCTCTATTCTTTTCACTTTTTTTCGGAAATGCTCGGCGCTCTGAATATACGATAACAGAGGGTCGTTTTTATTGACGCGGTTTCGTTTCTCCAGGATCTGTGTCCTCGGTTGTAAAAGAAGTGCTTTTAAGCGGACTTCCAGAGCCTGCTGGAATTAAAAAACCTGGAAAGAAGTCGTGGGAGTAGTGTAGTAGTAGAAGGAAGAAACAGCCTTTGTATTTTAAATGAGAGTAAATTTTCTCTTTGAAGTTGAGAATGGCATTCATGGGGAAACAAAACCTTTTGCGTTGTGCTTTTACTTAAGCAGATATGTAGGTTAGCGTTGGCTCGACTGGATGATGGAAGAAGATATGTAGGTCTTTTGCTTACACTACTAGAAATTTCGACAAGACCGAGAGAACGGTACACTGAGCTAACTGAATTAAATTGATGTGAAGGGAGAGAGGGACGGAAAATACGACAAGGAGGAAGTTGACTTGGATGTTGAGTTTTTCGCAAATGCGTACCTACCCCCTACGTCTATTTTCCTTCAAGTGAGAGTGATGGAAACGGGAATAATAATCTCATTTCCAGGCTGTTGACTCCTTCCATTATATGCTATATGCTTTACAAAATGCTTTCTGCCTTTTTCGCTTGTGCTTACTCTTTTGCCTCATGTAACCATTTAAAAAATTGAGACGTCCATGTTCTTTTTGTTGGCTAGGCCCGTATCAATAAAAAATGGATTCGAGAGAAAAGGAAATTGTCCAATGGGACAATTGGCTCTTGGAGGCTGTCCGAAAGATTCGTACACAGAAACAGCGCCCTGGTCTCGACCGAATTTATAATGCAGTTCGCCTCCTCGCAGAGAAACAAGAGTTGGCGGAACATTCACTAAAATCCCCCATAGCCCCAATATACCATGTTCAGTTTAATCAGATAAAAATAGAGCAGGTGCAAAGGCACCTTGATCGCGCGGTGAAGAAAGGACTTCTTCTCAAAGTATTTTCCAAAGGTCTCGCCACGTATAAGGCTGTAGAAAAGTCAGAACGAACTTTAAACCTATCACAAGGTGACATTACTGGAGAACTGTCAAAGTGTATTTTGAAGGTGATCCGTGAGATAAGTGAATGCGACGCTCCTGTGCCAACAAGCTCTGCGGTGACAGTGAGCTCATTAAGTAGTAATAAGCCGCAAAAGGTCGGCTATACTTTTGACACGATAGAAGAGTACGTGAGACACTCGCACGTCATCATTTATCCGGATGACTGCCCCCAAGACTATCTTCAAA
Organism: Seira musarum; assembly: GCA_027743895.1. Taxonomy (NCBI): domain Eukaryota; kingdom Metazoa; phylum Arthropoda; class Collembola; order Entomobryomorpha; family Entomobryidae; genus Seira; species Seira musarum. The sequence continues at coordinate 12,756 of JAHZMX010005327.1, forward strand.
ATTTGGTGCGACAAGCCTTGCAAAAGGAATGTTCACGAGGAAAGCTTGAGCTTGTCGATGGTGAGTACTATCGATTACCTGCACAAACTTCCACATCTTCGACAGCTTCTCAAGGGAGTTCCGCAACTCCAGGAGGTGGCTCATCCAAGACGAAAGTTTCTTCCTGTTCCACAGCTTCCAATTCCAGTAACAATAGTAATTCAAGTTGGACCTCTAACGGTTCCACGACCCCTACAACTCCAACCACTTTCTCTGGAATTTCGGCGAATGTCAGTGGAAAAAATACTGCGGGAACTTCCCAGGGGAGCGTTATCAAAAAGGACAGCGGACCGACGACAAAAGCAAAATTGAAGGAGGGAACCCCTCCATCATCTTCCCCTCCCAGAGGGAATTTACCTGGGGATTTGTCTGAAGCCGAAGAAATAGCACTTGTGACTGAACAAACGGCACGAGCTGTCAAACTGGTCATGAAAGATAGGCGACCTGGAGAGAAGCCTCCAATTCAAAAGAAATCTTCAGTGATACCGTCAACGATGTCGACTGTTTCCAATACTATCTCAACAGCTTCCTCAGAATCCTCTCAAAATCTTGAGAAAAAAGACACAGCAGTGGTGAGTTCAAGTGGTGCAAGTAGAAATAGCAATTCTAGTTGTGGAAGTGGTAGTAGTGACGAAGACATTACAAATCCTAAGAAATCCGCATCAGTTGCTGAGCCACCGGGAAAGGGTGAAGAAGTCGGCAACAAAGACAATAATAGCGCACCATCTTCCACTTCGTCTGGAGGTCAGAAAAATGGAAACAATGGGAATAAAGCTGTAATTAAATTGATGGTGCCATCCTTCCCTGGACGAAACGGAAATGGGAATAATGGCAACGGTAATAATAACGGAGGAGGAGGCAATAAAAATTCCAATGGTAATCCTGCTAAGCCATCTTCATCTACACCTCCAGGGAAAGGGGTGTCACCACCTCCACAACTTGATAATAAGAAGGCATCGCCCAGCAGCGAAGAAAGTAAGTCGACCGAAGGAAAATCCAATAATAGCAGCATTCAGCCATCTGCAACAATGGTGCCCACTCAAGGGAATGTAGAGAGCTCGGTGAAAATATCGACCGTTGCCTCCAACACCATAACTAAGGTAAGGAAAATATTGTCAAAACTCTTTCAACGACATTTAAAGAGAATCAATGAAGAAAGCATATTGCATGACTCGTGCCGATATGTATTTGCCTGCACTTGAAAATAAAATTTTTACTCCCGTCTAATGACATGATATTTAGGAATCGAATTTTAAACGAAATCAAATTGTCATTGATTGATTTTAAATTTTTATTCCAGTCAAATCTATTGAAAATCGATTGGGTGTATACTTTATCAATGACACCGCACACATTCAATATCACAAGATGCAAGTAGTATTACTGCATTTTTTTTTATTATTCTAAAGCAAATAAATGTGTAACTCTCTGTCACGCAACATTCAAATTCAAGTACACAACAAGTGTCAATACTCGACAAACTTAAAAGACCAGTGAAAAATAAAATTTTTACTCCCGTCTAATCACATGATATTTAGGAATCGAATTTTAAACGAAATCAAATTGTCATTGATTGATTTTAAATTTTTATTCCAGTCAAATCTATTGAATATCGATTGGGTGTATACTTTATCAATGACACCACACACATTCTCATTCAATATCACAAGATACAAGTAGTATTACTGCATTTTTTGATTATTCTAAAGCAAATAAATGTGTAACTCTCTGTCACGCAACATTCAAATTCAAGTACACAACAAGTGTCAATACTCGACAAACTTAAAAGACCAGTGATGATGTTGACGTTGATGTGTCGTGTGATGACAACTAAATCACTGCTCTTCTTTTCATTTTTTTGTTGATATTGACATTGACAATGGCATGTAAGGTATGTTTCAAAAGCGTTTTTCCCTGAGGTCTACGGAAGCTTTCTTTTTTTTTTGAAATGGAATATTGAATTGGGATTTGGGAATGTCCACTTGAAAACTAGAAAAAATGAAGGGCACTCTAAATGCCAACCCGGAATACTACGACCAAAGCAATTTTGTCTTCTAAATAATAAAAAAGATGGTCAATCAGTAAACATGGTTGTATACGCTACAGTTATTTCCTTTTGGCACACAGCATAAAAAATCTCGGAAAATGAAACCGGTAAAAAAATGTATAGCCGAGATTAAATTTCTGACAATTGTTTACTCTTCATCCATTCAAGATTTTGGTGGAGTGCAATGAGTGCATCTGGTCGACACTTGTGTCGCGTTGATGTTCACACGTTTTCTTTCTCCTTCATATTTCATTTTTTATGAACCATATGAAAAACGAATATGGTTTAGCTTGTGTAAGCAGTGTAATGCAATGAATGAACACTGTGTAATGTAATATGACGATTTTAGATTTAAAACAAAAGGCAGCAATGAAACGAAAGGGAAAATTGGATAAGATGAGTAAACAAAAAAAACTTTGCAGAGAAGGAGATACACGCGTGTAATGTGATCTAATCAGATTAGATTTAATCAGATATATCGTAATTCGTTCCTTTTGTTTTTCCTTCTTTTATTAAATCTGTTTGTATATCATTCCCGAAAAAAGTTTGAGTAAAATCGGTACTCCATGTTACTTTTGTTTCTGCTAAACTTAAACTAAAATAGGGGAAAGGAAGAATAGGCTTATTTTATTGAATTTCCTTTTTTTTGTTTGCGTGGGTGCTTTTGGTACAAAAATAAATGCGAGTGTGTACATGCGGTGGCAGTGATAGTGGGTATTATTTCCGAACTCGTAAATAATAATCTTTAGCGGGTCAATAAAATGAGGATGGATAATGCTGCTCTCTTGAGTTAAATTGAATAAACGATGATTAATGTTTGGTGCATGTGCATGAACCCAATAATAAATTAAGGAATTTATTTGATCCTGTGTGGAATTCTTTTCTTCAGTTGAATTGTTTTTAAGATCTCTCTTATTAATTTAATTGATTCCAGTCAAAGAGTGTTATTGGTTTCGAGACTTTGATTTCGAAATTGGAAGGAAAAGGATTTTGTCTCGTATGCTGGGAACCAACGAACAAATTCATCGAAAATCTTGAAGGACTTGAATTATTCCGCCATGATCCAGCTGTATTTTACATCAATTGGGATGGATGTAAAGCCAGAATATTGTGCATGAATAAACGATGATTAATGTTTGGTGCATGTGCATGAACCCAATAATAAATTAAGGAATTTATTTGATCCTGTGTGGAATTCTTTTGTTCAGTTGAATTGTTTTTAAGATCTCTCTTATTAATTTAATTGATTCCAGTCAAAGAGTGTTATTGGTTTCGAGACTTCGATTTCGAAAATGGAAGGAAAAGGATTTTGTCTCGTATGCTGGGAACCAACGAACAAACCAAATTCACCGAAAATCTTGAAGGACTTGAATTATTCCGCCATGATCCAGCTGTATTTTACATCAATTGGAATGGATGTAAAGCCAGAATATTGTGCCCAGTTAGATTTATGCGCATTATGCTTTCGTCAACTTGAACAGTATCAAGAAACACACGATACATTGATTTTCTTTGAGAATTTTGCGGAGCACTTGAGAAACGACTTGCTCAAACGTTGTTTAAATAGGAAAAAGGAAAGTGGAAACTTAGGAAGCGATATTGATTGGATTCATCGAAAAGTTGAGAGAAGTAATTCTAAACTGCATGCCTTAACATACTCCCTCTATATGCTAAATACTAACTACATGATATACAATACACAATTCAAATAACATTTTTGTTATAGTTCAAGGAAGTGAAGAGGCTACTAGAGCCTGGCTGGAGACACGAGAAACGCAGGTCAAACTAACATTGGACAAGTATAAATGGAAAGTTTCTAAAACCGAAAAATAATTATTCTGTACTCTTGTATGATCTTCAAGATGAGATTTTACCAATAAATGTAACTTTAGAACTTGGTTAGAGTAGAACCTGAATGAATAGTTTTTTGATTGACATTAATTGTAAAAAATTATTTTCACACCACGATAGCTGAAAGGCACTAATTTTTAGGCTTTATATTGACGAAAAAAATATTTCTACCGCCAACAAAATCATCGTGAGTTCAGTTCATTCAAGTACATCACCGGCTCCAGTAGTAACAACTTCAGTGAGGAATCATATGTCATGACACACGAAAAAGTACGATCCTTTTGATACAGAAAGAATGACATAATTATCCTGTCAAAACTTCTCTTCACACTTCATCTTCACCTCCGAGTGTCAGAAAATACTCATATTTCTCCCATTTTCTATTGTGCAACTATCCCATTTACTTACACACTTGGGCTAGGGATGAGAATTGAGCGAGATGCCCTGGCACAGCAGTTGGTCTAACACGCATTATTTACTCATCAAATATTTTCTGACCTGTAACAGTATCAAAGTCGCATTCATACTGGTGGCAGGACTGTATAGAATAAAATGTTTCTATTTTTTATCATGTCATTAGGTCATTCGAACATTCTCATTCAATTTCTATTATTCCACTTCGCTCAATCTCTCAACTCATTCATGAACTTATACAGTCTGCCTCTGTATTATCCGGATTATCCAGATAAAAAGAATGATAATGACTGGTTGTATGACTAGGAGGCAAAAAAAGCAACAAATACTGCTGTGGTCCTACTCGCGCTTCCATGTTACATTCAATACATGGTTACAGTAAGTCGACTATTAATTTCTATGACTTTGTCTAAATAAGGTTTGTTTAATGGGCGAACTGAACCGAAATGAACATGAATTCGAACAGGATTTTGGAGATTTGTGGATTGGAATGCAATATTGCCTGGAGGAATATTTTCCCTTTCCCCATCATCAAAAATGAAAACTCAAGTCGACGAGTACGTACATCATGTCATGTGTGGTCGTACTAAACCAGAGAAGTACTCAAGTAATTTGCATGCATGAATGACCACCTCTCCCCGCTTTTATCATTTCCCTTCGTCACAATTATCTAAGATACAATCGACAACGAGGTGAAGAGGAGATGGAGAATATGCATTATACATTTACGTAATCTACGACTCCTTTGTCGTCACAAAAAAAGAAACATTTTCGGGAGGTTGGCTTTAAGCTCCAAGCAATTGTGATGTTAAACTGGAAAATTACTGACTTGTACACTATTTTCTTTGAAATACACTAGGCAGAAACATATGTAGACATGAGAGAAGGAAATGAATTGAGTTTCGTTTATGACAGATTTTTTACAGGAAAAAACTTGATACAATTATTACGATTATAGTCATCATCATCATCATCTTTGACAGTTTTTATAAAATGAAGAGTCATCGTGATTCATGATAATTCTTGGCATATCCTTGCACTAACGTACGTAAGCTAGACTTTGCTGAATCATTCCAAAGAAATACATACATATCTATCCATTTGTGTATGCCAAAAATACCTACGATGGACTCATAATTCGGTAGTTGTGAACCAAATCGTTGTCTACTTTGGCTCTTCTAACCATCACTTAGGTCCGGCGAAGGAAATGAAGTGAGTTTTAGCTAAAAAATTTAATGACGTTTACTGGACTGTAATGACAAAACAAGAAAGGATAGTCAGCTTTTGTCTATTCTTTCCCTTGTACCACCTAATTTTGACACGGAAAAGTCCGCCCACTTGTTTCTAGCACATCACACCTCACCTGTTACACTTTTGTTTTTTTTTCTCCTCTGAAAAGTGTTGACACGACTGGTGCTTGCACGCATAATAATATATAACTCCAAAGCTTAAATAATGATGGATGATGTGAGGATTTGTGATGGGAAATTGTGATAATGTCATCCTTGTAAACAAAAGGAAAAGAACAGTTTGCTTAAATTACCCCGCTTAAATCTGTTTGTTTATTAGAATGATGATATTCATTTTTTTGGAATAACTAAAGACGACATTCAAGTGGGCACGGCATAAACTTCACGCTGCCGAGAAATAAGCTAATGATATACTTCAGTACGGAACATAAAAGAATGAGCAAATCTAATTGTAAAGCATATTATGAAGGAGTGGTCACCCATAATTTTTTTAGTGAAAATGAAAATCATTCTGAATTTTGATAAGCCAGTCTTCTACATATAAAACAATTCAAAGTTTTAAAATGCACCAGGGACGCAAAGGAAAAGAAGTGTGCATAGAAAAATGTCAACAACCGTACTAGCCGAAACTAACGTGATTCTGATACGTAGATGTTTTGGAGTTTTTAAAGAGAGTTGAGTGAGACAGTGAGTGAGGTAAAGAGACACTTTATTCTTTCTGCTTAATCATCCTTTCGTTACGTTGTAAAACTCCGAGCTCTGTCTGAGAGTAACAATAATGATGATGTTTACAGCCAGAAACAAAAACAATGCTTTTAATTAGCAATTAAGTTACGCACCACATCAGACTCCTTTGCGTGTTGTTAAGCCATAAAAACAAAATATAAAATAAATGAACTTGCGTGTAAAATGCAAACAAGGAATTTATATGCGATTTTTTGTTCAGCCAGCATATAGCAGCTCAACAAAGTTGTCCATTTCGTTCTGGAATTTATCTATGAGCATGTGCCTCTTTATTTATCATCACTGGATTATCGTGGTGAAATTAGAAAAACAAACAGACCAAAAAGTCTACTTAATTTATGTTTGGGAGTGAATTCTATTTTGAATCCCAGTATAATTCACTAGAACATACAGACAAAGATTTGTTTTGTTTTGTAAACAAAAGTTATAAAAACGAATTTTAGTGCTACTATTCGAAGAAAGTGCAAACAGTAAACAGTAAAACCGTTTTATGTGCTTTTTATAGCAAAACACTTTCGAATTCTGAAGCTGGTCTTCAGCGGCTCCTTTGCTGGTCAGCTCAAAATTATTTTTAAATTTATTTTGCTGATAAATGAAATGCAAGTAACAAAAAAAGTATTAATACAATGCAACTATCAACAACTTTTCTTCTTTGCTTTGAGCATGTCAATATTAGTTGCGCATTTTATACAAAATGCATTGAACTGTATTGCTCATGGCATGTTGTATAAGTAAAATAGTGCATCCATGTTTTGCTATTACTGCAATTAAACTATTCTAAATATTTATAAACTTAGGTTAATTACATCAATTGTGACAGCTGCATCCGCACCCACGTACTACGATATTTTCCAAACAGTTTGATAATAGGTCATTTCCATCCGTCTCAAATCACAAAAATGTATATGCATATTTTTGCTACTGCAAATTGACAAAGCAAAAATCGCTTAAGCTGTTTTTTATTATACGCAATGTATATGTGCAGCTTTAATAAAATAATTTTCGTGTAAGTTGTTGACTCCCAGACTGCATGCAGGGGATATATAAGCATATTGTATATCTAAGAAACGACGAAACCACTCACAACCATATAAACAACTCGACAACAACCGAAGAAATGAAATAATAAACGTTGTAAAAATGATTGTAATTGATGATAATTTCATAGTATGTGAACCCGTAAATTGTAAAGAGGATGGTGATACACTCCTACAAATGATAATAATTGCTTTATATCATGAAAAATAAATTCCACATTATTTTCTTTACCTTCCACGAATAAAAAGAATAAACTGGTGGTGGTGATTATGGAAAGAAAAGGAAGGTAAGTTTGAGTACGAAAAGGAAAAGGGGCTTCCTCTTGTCAGTTTTTTCCACTTCTGATTGATATGATTGAAAATTGTGTGAATGCAGCCATTCTTACTTTCGCATCCCATTGCATTCATGAGCGATCCGGTATGACTCCGCATTTCAAAAGATTATTTCTTTTGTTCACCACTTAATTCATTCCTTTACTACTTCTCTGTGTAGATATTAGATTACTTGTTTACGCTTACAAAGTTGTTACTGCTGCTGCTGCTGTGATCGAAAATAAGTAAATGTGAAACAAGCCAAGAAAAAAAGTTTTCTTTGGGATTTTCCACACAATTGAAAGAAGAGTACATTAACTCGGCATTTTACGGATGCGGATGCATAAGTACGTAGACAACTTACGTAATCAAATTGATCATGATATGATCATGATGATGGTACCTATTTTTACAAAATAAGCTGTAGGTGCACCTAGGTGTCCTTCGTGGCTTCTTTTCTTGAGTTTTTTAAAAGTGTCTTTTTGCTTGTTTCGGAAAATGTGAATAAATTAAATGAGAAGGGGTAACAGATGGACAATGGTAGCTTCTAGTAGTAGTGAGAATAGTGGCAGTTGTCCAACAGTTTCGTAATGTCAGGGAACTGCATAAAGTTTTTGTGTGGAAAATGAAGATAAGATCAAAGTTTTTATTATGAATTTATTCAAGATAAAAAAAAAACTTTTGGTGCAATTGTTCTTCTAAAGAAAAAGAGAAGAAGTCAAGGAGGCAGTATAATAAAGCGGATGACTATGACACGGAGAGGAGTGCCCATTAAATGTGAACATAATTCTATCAGATATTAAGAAATATATTAGTATGCATCTTTTCCTTCCTTGGATGGAGCGTCCTCCTCTTGGGTGTAGTGGTGGTGGTAGTGGTGATAGCGACAGTAGTAGTAGACTTTTCTCATGTTTTAATATAAAATAGATGAGAAGAGAGAGAAAAGGAAAACGCAGTTGACTTTTCCTGGAGTAATAAAGCGAACCACAAAAATAGAGTCTTCATGCATTTTCATATTTCCGAAAATTATAATGAAGGAAACTTTTAAATAAAGGAACATTTCTCTCAGTATTCGGAAGCTTTTTTCATATTTAATTTGGAACAAGCAAGCAAGTGAGCGTCGCGTGGCAAGGTCATAAAATAGGCACGTACGACAGAGAGAGAGAGAGAGCATGGCCACACCAAAAATCCCATAAAATCCTGTGTCCTCTCTCATGAGCTTGAGTAAAAGTGAAATAAATCTAGCAAAATTTGGAAGTAAATTAAGACTTAGGGAATGAATGATTCTTGCTTTTATTTTGGGTGAGTGTAGAAGTTACAAGGGGTAAAGTAAAAGTGTGACCTTATCCGTTTTCACTCATTAAATTCGGATTACAATTAAGAACTATTTAATTAAGTTCAATATGACTCAAAATGCTGGACTCAATGTGCGTTGCTACTTCCTCAGAATGCGAATGGTGTGAATTGTACTTAATAAAAATATTACTACATTTTTTTCTGTTTTTCTCATTATTAGATATATCTGAGTCATTGTTGCTCTGTCGGTATTAAATTAGGAAGTTACTGATATCATTTAGTCACATGAGCCTCCAGGTCTGTTAAAAATAGAAGTACGATTTTTTTCAAAAGTCACAATAAACCTGACAGAAGGGAAAAATCAAGTCAAAAAGTCGGAAAAATACTTACATCCGCTGCTTTGATCTCTTGCCGCATCCCTAGTCGACACCGCATTATTTATACATTTCGGTATTTCTCTGGTAAGTTGATTCCATGTAATATTTTATGAAATGAAATAAAAAAGCAGGAAATTACCAAAAATAGTGACTGGTTCGTTGTGTTTTCTTTTGAGCTGGTTGCTCACACAGACATACCAACACATACGTCACTTTTTTCATCTATGATCTCGAAAGTTTCCGTTAACATTTGACATTTATACGATAGTACGTGCTTTACTTTTGATGTTGTCGTCCTTGGCACGAGCCAGGGCTAACCCCTAAATCCTCGAAAATGAAAGAAAAGAAAAGGCCAAGCAAAATTGTATGTTTTACTAGGAATGACAATAAAATGTCCGTAATTTTTCTTAAAAATATTTTATTATTTCATGTCTTCACTGTTTCCTGTTGCTCATCCCATCTTTACATTTTTTCATTGCATCCGCTGATGTTGATGCTACCAGTGCGATACCAATGTCTCTCCAGAAAATTATGGTTGTTTTATGACAGCAACTTAAGCTTGGATGTCTTCTAATATTTCATTGTCCTCCTTCCTCCCTCTTGCATTATCCGGAGCTTGTTGCTTTACGTCTCTTTACTACTTTCTTTTCCCCAAAACGAATGAATTAGGGAAATAACCTGGGAGAAGGAAAAAACGGTGAGAATAAAATGATGACGATGATGAGATTATTATACTGCCGTTTTTCCTTTCCACCTCTCTCCAGGATTTTTTTTTGCAGTAGCCTCCAGAAAGGTAAAGTGCTCCCTTGTCTTGCATGTCATTTTTCATGATGACATGCTTCACTTTGCCACTTTACATCTCTCCAGCTGTCACTTAAACCAAGAGGACAATCCATAAGGAGTGAGGTACAACCGAAAAGTATATTTATGTACAAAATTCATGTGTTTTTCGGGAGTAAAGAAATGGAATTGTCATGTTTCATTGTGGGTACCCTCCTCTCCTTGGAGAAAAGCGGAGAAGATAAGATCCGTTTGTCATTTTCATGATCATCATCGTCACGATGGCACTTGTTCCAAGATGAAGGTGTTTTTCTAGTGCTTTCATAGGAATTTCAAATGCACCTTCCTTTCCTGCATTGAGGTGACAAAAAAGAGACAATCGGAGAGACATGTCATTTTTTTGTTTCAATAAATATTCATATAAAAGATCTAGGGATGAAGTGAGAAAGACAACAAAATTTTATATAAATGTTCAATCGAAAAAATACACATTTTTCAAATATGTCATACAAAAATCTAAAATTGACAGATAATTTTGTCAAGCTCATTGAACACTGTGTTTGCCCACAGTTTAAATCATTGTTGAAAGTCAAGTGAAAATTTGATTCATCTAACTGACAGAAAAAGCTCCGTTATATTCAAAAAATGCACTTACAAGCCAGTTCGCATATTTTTCGAGAGCAATTCACCCAAAGCGTAAAATTTATTACCTATTACAATTTGCTTTATTGCAAGTCACGATATGGTCGTTTTCAGCTTTGCTGTAAAAAATATAAACATCTAACTTAATTGAAGTTTAAAAGAACTTGTTTTTCTTTCAGTCTTTCAGGTATTTTATATACCTTCTCATTGAAAAAAAAAATTATTAAAAACCGAAGTCGTTTTACTCAACGTTCATATCATCATTAATTAGGTACATTTATGGCAGTCTGAATTTAAGTGTGGGATCAAATAACGACGCATTACATTCATCAATGAACAAATTGATATCTTTACATCACATCAAAGCACTTATTATAACTTGTCCGTCAAGCATAAATGGTTTTAATTCATCATTCTTGGATGGCATTGTAATGGTAATAAAAACAATTTCAGGTTTTTTTTTCATAGATGCCCGATTAAAACTCGCTAATTATTGGGACTAATTAACATCTTTCAAAAAATCCCGATTTTCCTTCAGTTTTTCCTCTTTTGTCGTATGCAACTACATATTACGTAATGCAACTTTGAGGTTCACTGACTGACTGCTATCCCGTCCATGTAGATGGAGATAATTGAAAAGACAAAAAAATGAGAAAAAAATGGAGGGAAGCCAAGTGTAAAAAACCCGAGTTTGCTGCTGGCAAATACTAAATACACAACAATACAAATAAAAATATGAAACAAGACAAAAAAGATCCTGGTTGAATGAATTCATTGCAGAGTGCAGAATAAATGATGATGACTATGACTAAAGCAGTAAAAAAAGGCATATCCTCAGGCTACAGGGCAATGTCTGTTTTTTCTTACGACAACGACAAGCAAGACAAGATGAAGAGATGGTAATGCACTTTTTCATTTTTTTCTTTTTCAACTATACAGTGAATTTAAACTAATACTTTTTGTACACTGATAATCGCTTTTTTAGAGAAAGAAAAGAAATAAGTGATGGTTGGTGAATGATCTTGAACTTGTGAAGATGATGTTGATGACACAACAAAATGATGACGAGTAGTACAAAATCGTGATCACCTTCTTTTTTTCACTTCCTTCATCATAAAGTTTCACATCGCCATTGCCATTGCACTAGCTTCAATGTGAGTATTTCCTTTTGGTGAGGAGGCATGCTTGTGCATCTTTCCATTACATTTATTATTTGCTGTTTGGTCAACTTCTAGAAAATCTTTAGTGTATATCGTGTTCAAAACTTATTGTGCGCATTAAATTAGGCGTTTTGTGGTTTTTCGTTTTACATGATTCTGACTGACGAGGGCTATTTTTAGTACCCCCAAAAAATAAAAAGTCGTTTCTTCGTCTCATAGGCAAATCATATTATACGAATAAATTATGGGGATGATGATGATGATGACGAATGACGATTTATTTTAGAAAGGGAGGCGAAAAGGATTATGATGAGATGAGCTCATTGACCCTTTTTCAGCAAAAAATACGTGTGCTAAAACTGTAGGTATAAGTATGAAAACGATCAGAAAAAAATCAATGCACTTCTGTCGTCGTTTCAGAGTTGCACATCATCATCAAGGCAACGGAAAGATAAGATGTTTTTACGAGACTTTTAAAAGGATAATGTTTACACATGTTTGGGATTAGAACGATTGCACGCTTGTCCTGTAAGATCAACCAAGTAGTGAGATGGAGGATGAAAAGGAAGTCCTATGAGTGCCGTAAGTGGATGGTGATATTGCACTGCTCTGCGGCACGCAGGAAGGTGAACGAGGCAAAGAAGAAGCTATAAAATTAGGTTTTTATTGTCCCTTTAAAAATGCATTGTACTTTAAAGAGAAATAAGGAATGAACCACAGTCCATGTGAATGTTCAGGATTTTCTTATAAGCATTACTAAACCAAACGTTTGCCTTTTCTTAGTGAGAATTAATTGGGAAGCTATAAAAATGATGATTTTATTGTCCACTTGAATATTAAAATAAATTGAATCCACTTGTAAATGTGAAATGATGCCGGTTTCTATAAAACAAACTCGTGAGCTTCAGCATCAAGCG
>JAHZMX010005328.1:0-18872 GCA_027743895.1 Seira musarum
GTTTTTTTTTTTTTCAATTATGAAATGCTGAAAGTAAAAACAAGATTTCATGTGTCCTTTTCCTCTCTAAAAAGTTTTGTTTTACTCGTCATTTTAACAATAGGTTTCCTTCAATGATAAAGTGAGACTTTTTATGTCTTTTATATTTTGTGAAACTCCCATAATGACATGTGGTATCGTGGTGCTTGAAAGAATGTACAATATATATAATATTTAATAATATCTAGTAGGAACATATTCTGTGGAACGTTGTTGCGAAAATAGGCGCATTGTGAAAGCAATCTAACCTAACCATGAGTTTCATGTCATACGGCTCGCTGAACAGCTAGAACAAAGAAAATGTTGAAGATATCAAATCGTTTTGCTTTGAAGTACTTTCTTAACTATCGTTGCTAAATTAAAATGAGGTAAGATCCAAAGGGAATTGGATGATGAAAACAATAAGAATCAGATTTTTTTGTGTTTTACATGATATTCGCGTTTGAATTGAAATGTATTTAAGTAAAGCTCATTTGAAACAAACTCCTTCCTAAAGCTTAACGAAGTGGACAATTTAAGTTGGAATAAGTCCGCATACTGTATTCCTATTTTTAGAAATATTCCTTATATTCCAAAAAGTATTTAAAGGAATGTGATTGATGTGTTCCTAGTAATCTATGATATTCTTCCTTTCATTTATCATTGCAAACGGGATTACCTGTATCTTCCAGAAAATCTTAAAATGATTTCTTCTAGGAATTTTACAATTTCCGGTTGAAGCCCATTTTAAATTAAATTTCTTTGAACGGCCATTGTCATTAACAAATTTCCCAGAATAGAAATATATACACTTACAAATTATTTATGTTATTTTGGGTTGGATTAAAAGACGACCCACTGATACATTCTTTAGTACAAGAACCAATTACAATTACGAAATAAGGTCCCCGGGAGGTATGACCAAATGCTTACATAACGCAAAGTAAAAAGAAGAATATATACTTCATTCCTAACCTAAGCACGCATGAAATGATTCCATGTAAGTAATATATAAAGAATAATAAACAATTACAAGAGATTGGGGCAAGGTGAAGCTATGTTGGCTGTCAAAACGAATCCCAAGGCTGCCATCATGTAATTTAAATGTAAAGAATAACTTAAGGTCTGCCTTAAGAAAATGAGTTCTTTGTGGTTGACGCATAAAATAAAAATGGTTCTGCAGGTAGCGAGAAAGTAAACAAGTCTTCAGAGGATTATGTTTGTTTTTTGTTAGACATTCGGAGTTGCCTGTTAGAGTTTTTTCTGAGTAATATTTCCATACTCAATTTCTTGGCAAACTAACGTCCTTCTTTAAAACATCCCATTATTTCCTGCCCAAAATGAATGACTGGCTAAGCCAAAATGGATTTTTGATTGCGCCTCTTTCAACGTTTCTTTTTCTCAATCCCCATTCTCGCTACTGTGCTATATTTTTCGTAATTCGATTTATTTTCAATTTATGACTTACCGGTCCGCGAATTCAATTCCTTTTACTAATCATCTCATCTATCTCATTCATTTTTCTGAGAACTGTTATTGTTTTGGATCGCAGGTACATGCTTGACAGAGGTGGGGCATCGCAAGTTGATGAACGGCTTCAGGAAGCGTTGTTCATCATGGTGGTAACGAATTCCATGCTGAATCCTTTGATCTACAATTCTTTTCGACTTTCTCTCAATCCCCACTCTTGCTACTGTGGTATATTTTTCGTAATTCGATTTATTTTCAATTTATGACTTACCGGTCTGCGAATTCAATTCCTTTTACTAATCATCTCATCTCATTCATTTTTCTGAGAACCGTTATTGTTTTGGATCGCAGGTACATGCTTGACAGAGGTGGAGCATCGCAAGTTGATGAACGGCTTCAGGAAGCGTTGTTCATCATGGTGGTAACGAATTCCATGCTGAATCCTTTGATCTACAATTCTTTTCGGAGAAAGCAAGAATGTCAAAAACGTCTGACTGCACTACTTCATTCATCTCCGTGGACTGAACGTCTCGTTAAGTGGATGTGTTGCTGCCCCAAGAGATGCTGTGAACAACGCGAGAACAACTGCAGTGAAACTGTCATTCTCACTTTGAACAACCGAACGAACAATGGGAGTGGAAGGGGGAAAACTAGTCACGGGACAATAACTGCGACTGCCACTAAATCCAATTATAATCATGTACCAGCACCACCATCCCCACACCCTCGTAGAAGCCAGATTGTCACTTTGAGAAGAGAATCTGGCTTTGTTGTAAGATTCATTCGGAACTTTGGGAATAATAATGGCATTGTCACAACATTAGCCGCTGAGGATGATAGTCATGATGAAACGTTACTGACTAAGCCTGGAACTGATGAGTGCATGGAATGCAGAGTCGTCACCGTGCACCCTAATTATGTCAATCCAATCTTGGAAATTGGGTCCTCTAGCTCACAGGGCACAACTCCTGTGTAAATTGTTCAGAATTTCTCTAAATTAATCAACCATTGTCCTTGATAAATCAAGCATGTATCAAGTTTTCCATGCATGATTATGAGCGGAACCACTTGCATAACAAAAGAATACGTTAAAGAGCATTTAAAGTTCTCATTGTTTTAGCCCGTGGTATTTGGAAGTCTGAAACTTGCTAAACTCGTTCTATATTGTAATTGCATAAATGGATGCCAAATGTAAATAATAGTAATCAAATTTGGATACGAAGCTTTTTGTTACCGCTATTGCAAATACTTGCCCCGTATGATAATGAGTGTAATTTTGTCTCAATATGTTGAATCAGTGTCAAGAGTGGACAATTTTGATTCTGCCGTTCACACATCAAATGACTTTTAATGATTTCCGTTTCATTTGTCCACGCATTGTCAGTTTACTGTGCCAGATATTGACGTGCAGAAGAAAATCTTGAGTGACTCAAGTCTTTTTTTGCGCAGTGATATTCTGTTTTTCTTATACTTTTATAGTTTTTTGTGAAGCGTGGAAAGTATTTACGTCAATAAAATGTCCGGAACTGCGCTAATGCAGATGCAGTAGAAAAGCTCGCCGTAAAGTTGCAAAGCTTATGAAAGGAGAGCCACTCTAGCATAAATTCATTCAACGTATTAAGTTTTGTTCGCAAAGCCATGGAATTTTTTAAGTTTCCAGAAAATAGCATGCACTGATTATTATTCCTGTCCTCAGCCCTCAGAATTTAAAAAAAAGTACAACATAAATATATATGTATAATACTCGTGAATTTCAAGCTCAGTTGTTTACAGCTTACTTCCGTTCATAGGAAAATTCAAGAGTCGTCATCAGTCAATTTAGGCACTGCAACATTGAATGAAGGTCTTGTGGTTCCTTGAATGCAACTATTGAATTTTGGGAAGAGAAAAGTCTGTGAAGAAAACGGAGCAGGCAAGCTGGAAACAGGATTTTGCACTGGAGCAGTCGGAACAGAGGCTTAAGTATAACAAGGGTATAGAATAGTAAGTAAGTGCAGGATGTTTTTTGTTAGCAAAATACCTAGATAAAGTACTTTTAGTCGAATTTGTAAATAAAATATAATAACAAATTTTCCAGGAATACTCAACCTCTATTGAGAGGTTTACGCGATAAGCATTACGTCGACTTCATAATGTTTGGTTTTCAGTCAGTTCTTTCTTGCGAATAAAATCCTTTTCGTTTACTCATGTACCTACGCTGCATTTCTATGTAACATGTAACCAGTATACTTAAAACAATGTTGATGGTTAGTAAAACAATATTTTCCATTAAATAAAAGGAAAAGTTCCAACTTCTGTGAAATATAGTCTTTATTTTGCGATCACGTGGGATAAAAAGCCACATAAAACTGTTGATGTGCTCATTTGTCTCAAATCCCCCTAACAAAAACTCAGTTTCTAGTTGATCTTATTACGTCCAATGTCCCTGGTGTAATCCAATTATGTTTTTAAAATGGAATATCGTGAAAAAGGTTTTTTTTCTGCAAAATCAAACTTACACTTACAGGATCAGATTCGCATTTTGTCCCAAAAATTTTCCACCGTCATTAGGAGAGCTGCAGCCACAATTCCAAATATGAGTAAAGTGAAGCACGGAGCAGTAACAGAGTAGGGAAGAGACTCAAATTTATCTAGTTGTGGTTTGCACCAAGTCTTACTCGTGCTGATAAATTCGGACTGCAACTCACTTCCCATTAGCCCTCTTTCTTTTATGAAAACCAATCTGCGTAACAAAAATTATTACTATTTCGTTTTTGGCATTAAAATATTGGCAAAAAAATTGTAATATTTCCAGGAAGAATAAACTTCCCGTAAACAGCCTTTTGAAATTCATACATATTTCCTACTTTAGACATCTACATTTATTGGCAATGTAGCACGTTTCATAACCAAATAAAATTTCTCTGATAAAAAAAAATCATAACGAAACTGCATTTACCATGACTTACGGATTTGTGTGTAAGTAAACTTACGAATAGCGAAAAATCTTTCGCAGTGGCGAGTGCTTCTTAACATACATTCCATTATAAACTTGGAGTCCTCTGGGACTGGGTAATACGCTGGAAATCGAGTTACAATATTGTTGGAATACGTGTGTTCCCAGAGCTCTTGCAGAGTTGTCCATATAAAACCTTTTAAAAAATTTCCCCACGTTCTGGCCGTAGTTATGTTGTATAGAAATGGGAAAAGGAAGTTTTGTTGCAATTTAATAAACCCTACCTGTAGCTCAAGAAAGCACTGTGGCTATTCTTCTGTAAAATTTTCAAAAGGCCATCATCCGCAAACAGGATTCTATCTTCTCTTGGAGTTTCGTTTGATGTTTTAAGCAACTCCTGATGTTATGATGGTGACCCCCACAGAAATCAAAATGAAAATGATAAAACAACCACTAAAACTTTTGGACATGACGGTATTTACAAGCTAGTAAAATTATTTTTGTGTCTCATGAACCTTGAAATGCTTCACTGCATTCTGCGCATCCCGGTCAACGTGAAGTTTCATTCCACTAGCAATTAGCCCTGAGTAAGACGTTATAGGGGCTTCTCTCGCTCGGATAATCGACAGCACTTTGGCAGAATAGAGAGAATTTGTCACCAGACTAACGAACAACCCTAAAACAGATAGGAGCTGAAACTTCCCATTTCCTGAGGTTTCGTGCCACCCACCTTTAAAATGTTAAAAAACATTAAAGTCATGTTTCAAGCGACCTTCACTTTTCCTCGCTTGGTTTCTTTCAATTATGCATTATGTCTCTGGAACAGGAAGCAAGAGTGCATGGACTGCCCTATATTATTGGGGTTGTGGTATGATTGTGAGTGAGTGGCAGTGAAAGGAAAATAAAAACTGTTGAGATGTTTTTTACCAACCTTGTTGAGTAAACAGAGCTACTACCCACAGAAGGGATTCAACTACTGTCTTGAGAAGCCTGTCAATTTGACATGAGTAGGCGAATTGATTTGAATGATGACGATGGAGGTTGTGGCAATGTTGGTTTTTTGCGTAATATCGAGAGCTATTGTTCTGGTTGTATAATTTCATCATTTTGTGATTGAAATTCAAGATCATCCACATTACCAGCGCAAGTCCTCCTGCTGCTACGACAAATGCGAATTTCAGCCTCTGGGAAAAGGGTCGGAAAATTATGTTCTCGTAAACACGAGAAGGCTGACGAAAGAAGGCTTCCTCACTGTTAGACAAATTGGTTAAACTAGAGTCAACACTAAGAGCATGCTAGTCCCCCCACGCAATAAAGTACTCAGAAAATATTATTCGATTCGAGAAAATGTGAATCAAATCTTGAAACTTGCTTATGAGTCACAGTTGGAAAAACAAATGTAAGCCTTTGTGCATGCTCTAAGGTAAGCTCATGAGTTTGACAAAGTAAATCTCCTTTGTCGGCTTCCAAAAGTTTTGCCACACCTTGCATTGACCCATCGGTTCCGACATAAATCCAATCATCACCATAAACAGGCTTTACTCTAAAATAAAGAAAATTGATCGTAGATGATCGTTAATTTAATCCATTTAATTAATGTACACCTCTGCATGTAGTGCAAACAAACAAGGAACTTACGTAAAATTTAAAAGGTATGCCATACTGTAGACCAGACGCAGACTCCTGTCTGCGACGGAATTCAACCCTGGACTACCATCAGTCTTTTTAAAAAAAATAATTATTTTTGCATCAGGGTTTTTGAGCTTAGTCTAAAACATTGACTTATCACTAGTTTATAAAAACTAATTTGGTTAATTAAAACAAGCATAAACAAAGGTGAAGGTATTCTTTACAACTTACGTATACAATCGGTCGTATCAACATCCCTTTTAAGTCGACTGGAAATGAAAGGACAAGACCGCTACTGTTTGGTCCAGCGTAAATGGCTTCTGTCAGTTCCATTCCATGTATATAGTAATAGCACCGGGACGTTCATGTGATTTGGAAAACATTCTCTGAGTTTCCGTCTTCACCAAATACTGTTCATGACTTATTGCATTTTCAGAGACTTGATTTTGAAACAAGCGTATTCGTATAAGAGTCAAATTAAATCTATTATGCTTTTGGCAAATGTATGCAACTATGAACACCACTTGTTTTCCCCCTTTTTCTACTTTCACTACTAGATTAAGAGTGAAGACTTACGTTCTAAATATATGAACGAGTACTGGACTGCGGATAACAATTTTACTTTGGAAAAAATACGATTTGGTCAATTAAGCTCATATTAGTTCCACTTCAAACTCAAAGCAATATAAAAATGAATGCATTTATCGAAATTGCAAGCCACGTATTTTTGATTGAACTTGAGTTGGTCCAAATCACTCAAAGGTAAATGCAAAAACACACGGTATAGATTTTGTGAAATTTGCGTTTTATCGATTCATGTCTGCTCAATAATGCTGTATTTAAATGCAACAACGTTTCATTATCTATGGCAAGCTGGACTGGCCAAGCAAGAAAGCAGACATGGTTTGTTCAAAACTATGCATTAATCCATTATTCGATAAATGATGGGCAGCCATGCTCATTATTTCGTGTCTTCAACCGAAAAAGAAATTTTTCCAGGCAATTTCAATAAGCAACTAGGTTCGGATTGGATGAAGTGATTGTAACCGAAATCAACAAAATTACATCGTTACAGAGCCCGCTCAGAAGAAAATATTGAAATGCAAAATTTTGTTTTCCCATTTTGTGCTTTATTAGCAGGACGTATATATCTTGACACCGCGAAAAGTTTTTGCGAAATCAATTATTATTGCAAACTGCATAAAGCGGAATTGTGGCGAGTTTTACAATTTGTTACTGATGATAATAATGAGTTCAAACCGCTCAACCCGAAAACAAAAAGCAATGTTCCACCCAATGTCTCATTTTCATTCACAAATGAAAGTCCCAGGTCAAATGAAACAAACAAACAACATGGAACATGTCTGGTGCTTTTGAGTATAAAATTTCCGGTTCTCATTCAAAAGAACTAAAGACGGTTTCGGTAGCATACCATAGGGGAAATTCTTTCATTAACTACTGCAGACAAAGAATTTCTCCAACCTCAAAGACTGTTGTTTTGTAATTCTATGATGACCCGCCAGCAAAGTAAGCACTATTATGTATGTATTCAGCCAACTTTGGTCACGAAGCTAGCTGGATTAATCAATTATAAGGTGCGAATATTTTTGTGACGCACCTTAATGCGTAAAGAAATCTTCAAAGAAAGAGTTTTTGTTCCCTTTGGTTTAGAGTTCTGACAAACTACGCAATATATTTAGCTGTGTTTGTGTTAAGAGGCGAATTATTTGTTCTTCTTTGGTTTTCAGAATTTTATATTGGACTTTTGAAGATTTTACGGTTTTTTTTTGTTTTGATGAACACACGATACCGACACTTCAGTTATGAATTATATTTTAAAAACATGCAACATAAATATAAATGACAATTTATCTCCGCTAAATCTTGTCATTATTATAGG
Source organism: Seira musarum (assembly GCA_027743895.1). NCBI lineage: Eukaryota > Metazoa > Arthropoda > Collembola > Entomobryomorpha > Entomobryidae > Seira > Seira musarum. The sequence goes on from JAHZMX010005328.1 coordinate 7,953, forward strand.
TACCCATTTGCCAATTAGGCACAATAAAATGACTTATAAACTCGTGAAGCTTTAACTTTTACACCAATAATTTTTATTGCGTTCAGTACGAATTCTACAAAATTTACGGTTTTCATCTTTTTTTTACAAAATATTGCGTTATAATATTCAAAATACATTCATGTTATACTATTCTAGTTACTTAACCGAAAATAGACTACTTATTTACAGGATAGATACGATTCATACGTGGCTACATAAAAACACTTTTGTAACTTGCCGTTTCCAGTCATTATTTTTCTAACTAAAATGTACTGTTGAATACCTCTCTCGTAGGTTCAATTATTGTAAAGTAAAGTTAAGCTGAGAACAACGTCGAGTAGTAGTGAATGGGGTAGGTGGAATGCGTTGGTGTCACGAGTCCTGAGCAATTATAACAAATTGAAAAAGGTTAGTGATATTGTGTTCCAACTCATTAAGTACTTTTGTAAATGACCGAGTCTTTGAGAATTTTGTAGATCCCTCACACCTTGATTCTCTGATGAAACTTTAAATTAACAAGTCTGCTCCAGTTTCTCCCCTTCTTCAACCTTTTGGTTCATTGCCGCTAATAGGGCCAGTTCCTTTTGTTCTTTCTTTTTGTTCCTTTCTTCAAACAAACGCCGGTTGGCTACAATTCTGGCTACAACTTTCTCGGTTGTGAGAGGAGAACCTGAGTCGATTTCGAGAAAGATCCCACGTTTTCTCGCCTCGGAATGGGGATCCTATAACATCAAAGTCAAACCATTATGTAACATTAGATTGAGGAAAAAGAGAAACAGATCCTTGGGAAATAAAATAAAACGGAATTACATCTTCAGTGTGCGGATCACAAGGAATTGGTGCCCTAGTCCCATGAACGACCAAGGACACATTGAAATGATCCAGAAGCTCCGCGCTGACTTTGTAAGGAGCTCCGATTACAACATCATCAACGTATTTACACGCCAGAATGGATAGGAGTCGCTCTTGGAGATTCATGATGGGGTACTTTGAGCCTTTGTATCTTGCAACATCACTGTCTGCAAATAGTCCAACCACCAGGTAGTCTCCTAAAATTGGATTTTAATCGAATCATTTTATCATTCGACATGACTGTTAGAGCCGGCTAGAATTTCGTTAAATTTTCCTTTATAATTTACCCATCTTGCGTGCAGCTTCCAGAAAGCCCAGGTGTCCAGGATGGAAGACATCGAATGCTCCAGCAGTGTATATAATCTTTCCATTCTTCTATTTTATGACAAAAACAGAGTTTTGATGAGCCCAAAATAAATTTAGAATCGGATTGGAAGCTTCCGGTTGCTTCTAGATAGAATGAAGCTGTTTTAAGGATATTTGCTTACAGGAGGTTCCTTTGCGTCAGAGAACAAATGTATCTTGCGAGTTGTTTGCAAGAATTGGGACATTCCAGTCCACGGAGAGTGATTGGTTGGAGAATGCAGATTGCATGGGTTTTCCGGATTGCTGTCATCATCAGGGCTAAAGCCCTCGTCGTCTGCGTCAGATTTGGTCCGCTCAAGCATTCGATTCACCAGGTCAGTTGTTGAAACTCCCTGAGTTCTTTCAACCTCTTTGTACCTTCCAGCGTCTTTGACCTACAATTTCAAGTTGAGAGTCAGCTATAAAATTCTTTGTCCAGTACAGATCTAGGGAAAGGCCTAAGTATAATGAGGTGGAGTGTAGATGAAATTCCTGAATTCCATCGAAAACTAGAATTTTCTTTCAACGAATATGCATAACGAAATTTTTGGACTTTTTGGTGTGATAATTGGATATCCAAGATAGCACAACTCCACATTATGCACAAAAATAAAACATGAATCATTTAGGATTAAAAGAGCACCAAAAAGTTTGTAAATCCTTTACAAATGGTCTGTTTAGTTAGAAATTACAAAAAAAGAAAATTGGTTTGGTCATTTGCAAACAGGATTGGAAAATTAATGAGATTTCCAACTATTACAAGTATGTATGACCATTTTTATTCTGGAATGCTGAAAGCTGCAAGTTCATGATGTACTTTTCTTTCATTCGAAATATGCATTGTACTCAAAAGTATGTAATATCCAATATCTTACCGCAATGGAATTTACGAAAACTGTTTCTCTTGTGTTCTCATGCATTCCATACGGAAATGAACTTATACTAAGTATATTGTAGAATTGGCAAAATAATAAATAAGTAATGATATGTTAGCATTCATGGAGCGACATATCGACTAGTTGGGTGAAGGGATGAAATACTATTTCGGTTCAACAAGATTTCAAAAGTAGTTTCTAAATACATTATTTTTTCTTACCGCTTGATAAGTGTCATGACCATCGGCTGTTGTTGTGATATCATTGCCGTGCGCACAAAAGTCACAGTTGTATTTGTCCAGGGTCTCGATCGTAGTTACATAGGGTGCTCCTTCTACAATCTCATCCACCCACTTAATTCCTGAGACCATGGCATATCTAAAACGTGAAAAAAGGTAAAGTTAATCCCATTCTTAGAAAGATAATACTACCGCGACCATATAAAATGCAGTTGCTTATTTTATACCTTTAAAACTATTTCATCTAAAAATATTTCCACGAAATTCAATCCCATTCTAAAAATGAATCTAATCTAATTTAAGCGGATGAAGTATACTTATGGTGTACTTATGTCAGGAGAAAGGTCAAAAGGAAAAACATTCGTATTTTTCATGCAACATTGTATATCATTCGCCCACGCGCGCAATCGGCAGAAAGAAAGGTCCATAGTCTAGGAAGTACCTATACGACCATCACCACTTACAAATGTTAACTTCAACATTCTACCCGCCCTTCTTGTTTGCATTGAAAAAGTAATGAGCAAGGTTTTATTAACATTAATTTTGTTCTTAAAGTCAAATCATAAGGGATATGTTTCCCCCAAAAATTCAAATTTGTACGATAAAACTGGAAGAATTGGCCTTGCGACATGATTAAACCTTACATTAAGCATGATATGTATGATCCTATTCTTTGCGATCACTCCTTTCATGGAAACTTTATTATGCTGCTTTAATCATGAGTATTTCTCAGTCGAAATGAAGAACAATGGCTGTCAGGAAAGGAATGACGTGAAGTCCGAGTCCAAGCCTCCGGACATTTTTTCTTACAAAAACCTTTTGGTACATTCTCATATTTGATTTTATATTTTTTCCCTCATGATACATATTTTCAGACTGACAATGACGTACGGTTTCAATTATGTGTGTTGTTTTAAAACGTCTTTCACTTTTAGTTACTCACCATCCATCACACCATACCCTAACGGGCTTGTGACCCGAGTCATCTTTACCTCCTTCTACTCCTTGGGTTTCAATGATGCTGCTGGTGTTGCGGTTAAAATCAACTACGACGGTGGACGTTTCTTCTGCCATTTTATCACACATTTAAAAGTCAAAGTTTCAAAACATTAAATGTTTCACTTGTCGATTGTATGTAAGAGCACAAATTTTTCACTATTCACTGAATTGCTGCTGAATACGATTTGAGTCAAAATCCTGTTCGAAAGCTTGTTCAAAACTTAACCCTTCTTGGGTGGTCGAAAGTTGAGAAATGTTTGTAGACCAGTGATTTGTTGCCACTGCAAAGTTGCAGTAAAATCCGACTATTTCTGTTTACGCAATCATAACTATGACTACTGGAAAAGTTTCAGACGAACAAATAACGTTTGTATGCGTCTGCCAATGAGTCATTTTATGTCATGAAAAACATGTCGCACACATTCGACTATTGCTGTGTTTAGGTATTTGGGTTGAGACAATAACGATGCAGCATCAGTTTCATTAAAAATACTCTATTGTTTTCATCAGATTTGATTCTCAGAGCCAGGTTCAAGTTCGGTAGTAATACTGAGGCAACCTCATTTATTACGTTGTGATGACTGAATTGCTCAATTAAAGTTGTTTTTTCCTTTTAAACTAGCATTTCATTAAATAACGTAATGATATAGCCGAAAGAACAATCCATTTGTTTCGATTGAAGAAGCTTATGGAAAATTTTCGGATCGGTTAGAATAAAGTTATTTGGTATTTTCCCGATCAAAGTAATGAAATGTTCTAGTACAAAAATATTTTGTGTTGGTAGAGCTGAGCAGCGTTTTTATTACTTGTTTCACTTCAAAAGACGAATTCTCGAATGTCAAACATCTCAATTCCGTCACTTCTTTTTATTACCTTCCACTGATGCTGATGATGCATGTAATGACGCTCGTGACGAATGATGACTTTTTGGAACAAAGTTGTGCGAGCTGTAATCAGAATGAGACCATGAATGAAGAGCTTGTTTTCGAGAGTCATTTAAAAGGCACCTCGATTTTTCTTAGGTACTTTGATGACCAACCTGCCTGGATTTAATAGATAGTGGCAATGGAGGGTGTGTAACTTGACATAAAATTATTCCATTTATATATCAGCGATCCCATAGAAGAATGTGTGGATGGTAACTGGCAAATAAATGACTTGAATGTAATCTTTCGTTTTCTAGAAATAACTGTTGCGGTATGAAGCAAACCAGTACTACACTTTTTTGTGGTAATGCATAAGCTTTTGTTGCTCGTATTCATGAATAAAAGCTAATACTAATGACCATCATTACTAACATATAAAAACGAAGAATCATCATCGATCATCAAGTTTTGAGGTAAAGAATTAAGTAGTCAACTTCAGTTTCATTTGTATTAAAAAAATTTGGTATTGTAGATTCCCTTGGTTCGTTCAATGTGCTACAATTCCATTTTTTAATTATTTCAGTGTAGTGCATACGTAAATGTGGTAATGGTAATAGAGCTAACGCTAGTACAGCATTGATGTTTGTAGTTTGTATTATGCTTTTGACTTTTGATGAGGACGAACGAGCTACCGACTGATGTCATTTTTGAGGATTTGTATGAATGGCAGTTCATGATAAGAATTGCATTGACCACACACAGCTTTCAGCTTTTGAAGCTGTCGTGTCGTGCTTGGAAGATCGAAACAATGCTTTTTAATATAATGTTGATCATGATACGATGTTGCCACGAACGTTTTTTTTTTTTGAGCACGCAAGCGAGCATCATAATTCCATGATTCATGATCGGATCAGATCTGATCAAAGTTTAGTAGGTAGGGTTTGGACTTTATCAAATCATGTTGACGGGTGGCACTGGCGGCAGTACTAACTTGAGCGTACAGCAATGATATGAGACTTAACACACCAAAACAACTTTTGGACTAATAAAACTTTAAATTAAATGCTTGGCCTCGTACCTTGAAAAATAATAGGATTGCTGTTGTTTGTAAGCATGTACACCAATTAATAGGCTGAAAAAATACAATTATGATCAAAATAAAAATGACGCTTATTTTAGTATTTTGCGTAAACCACATTATATTGATTTGTTATTGTTATGACTGGAGCATACCTACCGTTATCTTTATGCAGGATAAAAGAAACAAATTATTTTTATTTGGCATCACAATCACAATACAATTTTCCTCATGTGCTACAGTGATAGGGAAGGAAGTGCACAAATGTTATTTTGAGGAAATAAATGAATTTTGAAGTAGTAAAACAGATGAGAAAGCTCTCCTGAATACTTACGCAAACATGAGACTGACGTGACGATTGACGACATCAAGGTCGATTGAAGAACCACTTTGAATGTGACTTTCCTAAAGTTGCAGCTCATCCCGGTAAATGGCTTACGAAAGAAGTAGTGATTGCTCAATACTTGTGAAGTATTACATTTCCGTTCATCCATTGTGCTTTAAAGTTTCTATCCTTCTGTGCGTTTTTTTTCAATATCCAGTAAGAGAGACCGTGCAAAGCTAAATTTTTCTCAAGTCAAAGGGTAGGATTATATAGGTTTCCTTTCGAGGACAGCAAACGTCATTTTTGTTGGCAAGAGGGCAAGACCATGATAATTTGAAATGAAGCATATGATTTCCTTTAATAATGCAGCGGCAACATTTTGGCATGATTTTGATGAGCACCAATGATTTTTAGGCGTAATTATAAACTATGGACATAGTATCAATGAACTTTTGTAGATAAGTCAAGCCAAGCCCACAGACAGATCGAGTTCTTCTTAAAATTTTTTACTTCTGTGACCGACGAGAGAATGCCAATACGTACCTTCACTATGGAATGTCCGACTTAATTTACTGCCTTTTCAATACACCTTTGGACCCGGATCCAGAAGGCAAGGCAAACTTCAAGTGAAACCTATAGAATCATATCAACATAGCACAAAATCTCAGAAAGTCATACAGGCATTATACTATGCCATCATAAAGTTGATGACCAGGTAAATCCCGAGTGCCAAACATTTTTGATGATGCATAAATTTAAATTCACGGTTTGATCTGCGTTCCGCCTGACATAAGGTTATCATATCATATCGGCTGTGGCAAGTCAATCCTCTCGTTTTATCTTATCAATGCAAGCTCTTTACTGACCTTGTCATACTGAAGCTATAGGACGCGCGCTGCATCGTTATTGGCTTGAATTAAAACTTTGATGGTATTTGGTAATTTGCTCTAGTTCCCTTACTTACAGCACAAAGGACACGATATGACTTTCAATAAAGCGTGGGGAACTACCAAAAAAATGTCCCAAATTAAGTTCAAGTAAAAATGAATTTTTCCAGAGCTCCATTTTAACTTACGTATGCATTGAAGAGCTTTTTACCCAAAAATGGGACACTGTAACAAAAAATTTTCGCTTTAAGCAAGACGCCATTACACGAGCTACGTACTTTATATTTGATCTAAGCTTTTGTTTAAATAATAAAAACGAGAAAAGGAAAACAACTGGTAATGGTAATGTGATTTTTCGTCAAATATTTATCGATTTGCTAATTCCACCAAAAGTAGACACAATGGAAAATGTTGGTCCAGATAGGCTGCTAAATACTGACTGCCATGTTTGTAAGTATTAGGTTCTCATAAGTACCACCGGAGGAGAGGAAACACAACATTAGGGTATGGGTTTCGGCCTTTCGGCTAATAATTTAATTAGCTTTTTTCATCGGATTATAGTCTAGACATTCATACATTTCCGTTACATCCTGGACATTGTAATAGGTTATGTGAAACTTGCTTTGAGTAAATTAACATGCAACGTTAAGGTAATGTCAGTAGTACTAGTCCCAACTCCGCAGGTAGGTACAATCAAAATCTCTTAATTTTTGTCGTTCGATACCAATCTGGCTAGTCCGACTCACACTAATTAAGGGCATTTAACGTCATAGAAACATTCACCACATGCTTTTGAGTTGTCGCTATTAACATTTGACAAGCGAAAGTAAAGGTAGCTACAAAACTACATTTTACACAATAAATTGGAATGCTAGAAACTCTTTCGATATCTGTAGTTTAACACGTTCACATTCCTGTATATACACCCCAACTTGGCGTTTAATTCAGAAGGGAACTGGATCAGGCTCCATCAAAATTGCAAGTGAAACGATTAATATAAAGCCAGGACCAAATTCAATTCGTAATAAAACATTTGATTGGTAGTAGGAAGACATAGCCATAGTAGTACATCATGACGTGAGTTTGCAAATTGAAATTCAAGTTTACATTTCTAAAGTATTCCATATCAAGCGGTTTGCGTGGGCCTAATATATGAGTCCTTTTCATGCAGGGACTTGTGTAAAGTTGAAAAAAGCTTTAATATCGACCCCGCTCCGGCGGCGACAACTGTAGCAAAGAAACTCAAAAAGGCTCCACGGCCAAGGCAATGCCCTACCCCCAACTCCTTGGCTGGGACGGTTGGTGCTGGAGCAAGTTCCATTTTTCCGTCTGGATATGGTTTTGTGGTCCTTACAGCAGTGGGCTCCGTCATGCTGGTTTCATGGAAATCAATGAAGGTGAGCAGTACTTTGAGACGTGATTCATGTGCTGATCAAACAAATGCAATAAACAAAAACTAATTGGGTGCTAAGTGCTAAAATCATGAATGTAAACTAAATAGGTTGGAATAGCACGGGATGAGTTCAAAGTTCCCTATCCTCAAATGTACTCCTCTGATAATATCGCATTCAACTGCGTCCTCCGAGCCCACCAGAATACAATGGAGAGCTATCCCCAGTTTCTCTTGATGTTGATGATAGGTGGCTTCGAGATGCCATATTTCTGCACGCTTGGTGGATGGGTTTGGATCATAGGTCGAATCATGTACGCGAGAGGATATTACACTGGCGACCCCACGAAAAGGTTAACATCTCTACAGCCCGAAGTATATATATGCTGCCAATTCAATTATGTCACGATTCCTTTTTTAAACGTAACTTGGTTTTTATTTGCTCTAGGGCTAGGGGAACTATGTCAGTTGTGGGATTGATGATGCTATTCGCAGCTACCGCTAAATTCGCACTGAAACATCTCCGTGGTTGAATGGAGCTATTCTGTGTCAATCTCAATCTGACGAAGAAAAACCGCTGACAGCATTACATGCATGTTACATTTCTTCAACAAAAACTGCTTTCCATTGCCCAGTCAAAGTAATTGCACTATAGCCTCTTACCTTCAAATTATTTTGTCAAAATATTAATACTCCAAAAAACTCAAAATTTTAAAGTAGAAATAAAGCATGAATTTCCTAAATTGCATTTACGATTGGGTAGGTATTAACGTTCTGCGTCTTAGTCGGTGTAACGTTTATTTCATTTTCGTTGCACTCGTTCTCTTTCACCGTTGCATCACTAAACATGAATGAATTATGCAAATGCTGCACGAGAAGCAGTAATGGTCGGAATGTTAGAGACTTCCTTGTTCATATTTCTTTGAAACACCTCGATAAAATCGCACAAGAAGTGTTCGATTTAAATTGCTTGCATTTCCTTAGAGTGTCAAAAACATTTACCGGCAATATAAATGATTTCATGTGGTTTTATTTGATTTTAATTTTTTTCATATGCAAATACATGAAAGAAAGTGAGTTCAAGATCTCATAGCGTCTATAACCAACCTCATCTACACGCTCTTTTCCGGGATTGGAAAACTCTCCAGCTTGATCTCAAATTCTTCCTAAAGATGGCTCACATTGTCAGAGTAGAACTTTGGGTGAAAACTTTGCAACTCCTCCATAAAATGCTCATTCACTATTTCCACCACATCCTTTTGACTTGGAATCACACTTTCGTTTGCTAAAACTGTTGCGTTCATCATACCGTTGTANCACATCCTTTTGACTTGGAATCACACTTTCGTTTGCTAAAACTGTTGCGTTCATCATACCGTTGTAGGAGAATAGTGCCAGAGTCATGCCTAAATTAAAATTGCGAAAAGCAGAAATAGACACGAAATTGTAATTATATCGTATCGTAATACATTAGCATTCAAAATATGTACCACAATAACTAGAACTTGTCATGTCTCTGAGTCTTTGGTGTAAATACCGTACCGTATTATCTTTTGAAGTTTCCATTCCAGAAATACTATTTTATTCATCTACTTTCACCAAAACCAAAAAAGAAAAGACTCAAGAACTGCATCTTCCCATCCGGAATTCCCATTCCCGTACAGTGTTACCCTTCCTCTCCGGAACAAAAACTTTTTCCTGGGTTTCTTTTACAAGAAATGGCTATTATGTGCCTATCAAATTCGACAAGCTTTGACTAGCCCTACATCTACATCCTTTCTTTTCTCCGGCTCTAGAGGAGGATCACAATTGAGTTAATGAAGTCGGATGCACGTAAATGACGCGACGCCCACAAACATTTCGTTTTTCTTGTCTTTGTGGAGGTACAAGCTACACCAAAGATCCTCACCATCATCAAAATTAGATTTCGTGAAGCGGAACATGTTCTCTTTCATTTCCCATTCAATTCCTTTCTTTCCTTCCAAAATGTACTTACCGTCTTGTTGATTACTAGGTCGTATATAATAAGGAACGTGGATATAATAGTTCTTTTTTCATATCATCGCTTCTTTTTATATAAAAGCATTTAAGGGATTGTTTTCGTTCATTCATTAGTTACATTGTAGAAGATAAAAGGAACCCCCAAATAGTATTTTGGATGCACGTAAGTAATTCACTAAAATTGAGGTTTCAAGAAAATTGCAGACAAAAGGGTATCATCAAAGACGACTCACTTGCGTGTCTCCATTGCAGGCCAAAGTAAGGAAATTGTTGCAGCACCCTTTGTCCTCCGATGTAGACAGGAATGGGAGAGCCGGCAAGATTGGTTACCCCTATAGATGCGCCCATATTGTAGTTTGCTATAGCCCTGAGAATTGACTGAGGTAAAAGGGAATGGAATCTCACGAGAGAATGACAAATTTCCGGGCTTTGGTAGCTTCGAATCTTCATGTAAAAGTAATTGAGTGAGCGGAGCCGTCGCAGAGAATTAAGTTCACTCATTTTTACTTTAAGAATCCCATGTGTCCTGCAAAATTTAAGAAAACCATTAAATCTCCTGAGTGAAATTGAAGTGCGTCTCCCTGAATTTTTCACGGTGTAAAACCAATGATGTTGAGTGTTGGAAGAAACGCCATGAATATTTATGGTAAACTTTTTGACTCTATAAACTTTCGAATGCGATATTTGATGATAACGATTATAATTATGTAACACCCCTTTGGTCATAAATGTTCATCATATAAATATACATATTTAATGTTCTCCCAGTTAAAAATGGAAATTAATCGAGACAAGCATCATGCCTCCACTAACATAACTTGTAATAATATGCAGTAGTATGATGCGTTGCACATTACGAATGAAATTAATTTAAAATTTCCTGTTTGTTTTGATCTCGCTACGGAATTATATTAGGAATAGAATCCATTATACATTCATGCATGGTCTCATTTCGTATGTGTAATACGAAGCAATTTTATTGCGTCTCGAGTTTTAATCGTCTTTTGCAATAAAAATGTTCTAAAGTGGAGCACCGACCGTG
>JAHZMX010005329.1:0-18507 GCA_027743895.1 Seira musarum
AAATCGAAGGCGGCTTTAGTATGAATAATGCATTGTTAGGCCGATTTTGCCGCTGCTGAAAATTAATAGATATCGTCAGCGGTACACAAAGAAACTTTATTACAGAGGCCAATCGATAACGTCTTTGGAGAATTATCGAGTGGACGGACAGACAGACAGATCAAAAGCAATACTACGTTCTGATATACCAGGCTTCGCCGAAAGAAATCGCTGTTGCATGCAGCGTACATAGCAGAGGGTTAAAACGGAATGCATGTTCCTGTGCTAAAACGTACGCGATTTAAAAATAATCGTAACGAGAAAGTGATGTGGTACAAAATATCCTCTCCACTTCCTGGGATCCTGCGTGCTTTGTCATTGTGACTCTAACGATAAAAGAAACGAAAACAGGATAGCATTCCGAAAAGTCGTGGAAATAAAAATGCCAATGTCTTTTCTGAATGATGAAGTCACAGTCAAAGTGTCGCAGTATATAACATTCTTTTGCGTTTTGTTCATTGAATTTTGGCCTTTACTCTGGTAAACGAGTCAGCTACAGAGGAAAAAGAATTGAGATTTCTGTTTTGCGATTTACTTTTGTATGTCTATACCTACGCTTTAGTTTTTTGAATTCGTCCTTCATGCACCTTACATGTTTGTAATGCACTTTACCGAGGCTGCCTAAGCCTTGAAAACCAATGAAAATTTTCTGTTCATTTTCTCGCAAACAAGTAATACGTTCGTACAGCCCGACGCTATCGATTTGTCATATATAATTGACACGTATTTGATGGGTTCTTCCTCCAATCAGCAAATCTATTAGGGTCATTGTCAGTCAAAAAACTTGCAAAAATGTTTCGAATTACCTGTTAGACAGAGATAAATCATCACACCAAACTGCCACGTATCCTGATGAAACTCCACAGAGTATGCCGTGTCTTGAGGGGTATTGACGATTTCGGGTGGACAGTATGGCACCCACTCATTAAACCTCACTACTTGAGTTCCTTTCTTTCGACATTCTCCAAAATCTGCCAATTTTACCTTAGAAAAGTCGCTTCGGAACACAAGCACATTATCTAATTTAACATCTCTATGGACTAGATGGTGATCATGGAGAAAGTCTAAACCAGAAGCGATCTGTTTCGCCACGCGCTTTGTATAAATTTCACCTATCCCTATGTCCGACACATTGGAGGTCATGTCACCGAAGGGGGCATATTCTTGCGCGAACACGTAGCAGTCATTGGAGATAAAGAGGATGTCGAAAGTTCGCACTAGCACTTTCGCTTGATTTAACATTGCAAGGTTGTAACTGTAATGGAACTCACGTATCACATCTTTTTTTCCAATATAGTCTTTGTGCAGGGCTTTTAAAACAATCTCACTGCGAGTTTTCCTGTGCTCCACCAAGAACACCTTGGCGAACCACCCTTCTCCAACCTCCTGGAGAAGGTCGAATTCACGTTCAAGATCAACCTATAAATGAATTTAGTAATGCAGGAAATTATAGAAAAAATATACAAATTAGATGACATTTACGAAGATATTTGTAATTCTACCTGCGGTATTTGAAGGTTTGGTATGTTATGTAAGTCTGAGGGGAGGATCTTCCTGTCGGACCCCATTTTGATGAGAATTAACTTTGATTACTTAGTTTACATCTAGATGCGAACTTTCTCAACAATTACTTTAGTTTCACTTTAACGTTTTACTCAATTTTGTAGTTCTTTAGATCAATTTCCAGTGTCCCAGTGCTGTATTTTAGAAACTTCTATAGACCTTGAGTAATTTGGTCGCACTTTAGACAATCTTTGAATCTGAATCCAGCACTTGGCACATATAATCGTCTCACGACTATATGAACAATACGCACTCACCGAATTTTAAATTGAAAATATCGTAGTATCTCCGAAATATCATGATCATCAGAAAAACCGATTGCATCACGACATGACAATTACGCGAAAGATGGTTATTAACCATATTAAAAAACTTACAGAGAATTAAACACTGACTCACCATACATGACTCTCCGAGTAGTGCTGAGAAAATAAAATTATGTATCTTATTTAATGGATTACAATATGAAGTGGATTATCGGATTGAGGAGTGAAAATGCAGACAAAAAATATTTCGAATAATGTGTCCATGTACCTCAAACGTAATTCTACAGATTCAATTGGGTTTCATTAGCACAATAAAACGGTTCTCTTGCGCTGAATGCTCTTGCGCCGCACTCTTCGTTGACGACGAAACCATATCATGTATTACCGCATACGTGAAACTATTTTGCAAGACAATATTGGGACAATTTCTTTCAGAACACCGTTTGAAAACAACATGAAAGGAGGATGTATAGTTTCAAAAAAAAGTAGAAATAAGATATTATGAGATCTTTTCAAGGGACGCCATACAACTCGGCTTATGGTTAGTCGACTCGTCACGTCACGTCGGTTCAGAACCGAATGGGACAAAAAAAACCTTTTGGAAACAAGACTGCCAACATTTCTTCAGACTGCCAGGGAAGTGCCAGAAAACCGAGTGAGAAGAGAATTAAGAGAAGTTCAATATGAGTTTATTGTATTATCATCATATTAACCGACGACCATATGAAGAGAAATAATATTTGGGAGGTTTCAGAACAGCGCTTCTAAGAGCTCAGGAACGGGAACTATATAGAACCTTGCATGCATAACTTAAGTATGCGGGTGACGAACGGATATTTTTAGCAGCAATGATTTGCTTTGGCTCATTACACCATAGAAGAAAAATATGAAGTCGCAGCCAAGAATGAGTATTATAGTTTTACAGTATAAAATTTACACTGATAATGTACATTGATGCTACATATTTGCTGGGTTTATTGCGTGTTCCGGATTTGTTTTTCCATGCGTGAAGCCAATACAAATCTGATATGCAGGGCTACAAAAATAATACAAATGTTATTAATTTCAAAATAAGCAAGTCTAAATGCATTGTGTTGTGGTTGGATCAATACGTTGATAGAAACAAGACTACATACGATGTCATACAAAAGTCTGGGAATGTATAATTTATTATAGGAAAAGTGTAAAAACACGGATTCATTATTCTGCAAATGGATTTAAAGAAGGGTCATAATCATCCTCTTCGAAAGGGTTTTTTGACGGAGTGGAAACATCAGGCTCTAAAAATGGATTATTAGCGTCCTCATCTTCTTCCTCTTCGAAGGGATTCTTTGGTTCAGGGTGTTTTACTGACTGTTGAGCTGCCGCTGCGGATATGCTCATGGGAGATTTTTTGGGTTGCAGTTTAGGCGACTCAGGCTTACTAATTGAAGATGAAATTGTCGAAGATTGTTGTACTCGAGGAAACGGTAGGTTTGTCCCATATGAAGATTTTGGTTGACTTGCCGGTGATCGTCGACCTTCAAAACTTGAGGCTGAACCAACAGCAGGCGATCTTTTCATAGTTTCCAATAATGATTCAATCGGAGCGACGCTGGGAGCCTTCTCAGTAAATGGCAAAGACCCCTCATGAAGACGTAGACGAGCTTCAGACGTAGGACCTGATTCTACCAATAGTATCAATTAGTTAAAAAGATCATATTTAAATTCGTTAGTTAGCTACAAGGTAATATTAATTAATACCTCTAATATCAAAAGGTTGTGCTCCAGGATTGCGGAGTTTTTCCAAACTCTTCTTAGGTCCTAATATTTCCCTCGGTTTCTGCCCTTCTTCTTTAAATATTCCTTTACTAAAAGCATCAGCCAAAACTGCAAATGAATTAGATTTGGCCGTGTTCAGCTTATTCGTAAACTCCGCATCAAAAGCTGCCTTGGCGGGTTTTCTCTAAAAAAAATAAGGATGTTTAAACTCATCATTATCAAAACTGAAATCCATCCAAGCCTTTACAATTTGTAACTTACGTCAGAACGTTCAGCTTCCAGTAATACACGATTCTTTTGCCAACAAACTGGGCAATCCCTATCGTTTGCCGCAAAACTGTCGAAACACCTAATACAACGAATTAATTTGATTTAATATTCTTTAGAGTTAGGGCGTTTCGAAACCCCCATTTAGAGCCTGATTAAAGATATTTCAATCTTACTGCTGATGGAAAGAATGCTGACAAAGGAAATGTACGGAGGGAAAATCTAGTTTCTGTGAGCAGGCGTTGCATCTTGTTCCTTGGAAAACCAATGGTCTGTGTAAAAAGTAGAAAAAAAAAATTAATTTACACAAGAAATTTGTTTGGCACTACAACGATGAAACTAAGTTTACTGACTTGTTCCGAAGCGTCTCAATATGCTGTCGGATTTCTGCGGTTTCCTCCTGCAATTTTTTACTCTCGTCCTCGTACTCTTCTATTCCTTTTCTGTCCAAAACCTGGGTTAAGAACCTCCGAACACTTCCCAATTTGAGCCTAGTCCTACACAATCTATCGATTATAGGCAAAGGTTCGAGTAATTTGTTTTCTAACAGTCTTTCCAGAACTTCTTCAACTATATCCTGTGGGCAGTAGTAATGAGTCTCTGCATCTGGGTTTGGTGGTGTTGTAATGAGGTAAAAGGCATCTTTCCACAGTCCTGGCTTACTTTCAGCATATTTCTGACAAGTCTCTAGAAATTTGGACCACAGTCCAGGATTTGATGTAGCTTCGGCATGACGTATCGCCAACAAATCATTATGCAGTCCTAGTTTTTCATAAGCAATAATTTCTCCGGAACTAAACCCGTACTGAAGAAATATATAATTGAACACTAGCTATACAAATCTTAACATGTGCGATTTTTTTGGGGCTTTTTTAATTACCATTTTGCATGCGAATAGAGCCCTAGCCCAGTCCCACGAGGGACATTCTGGAGCTTTCGACATAAGGGATAACAATTTCTCCTTCATGGCAATGTCCATGTCCTTGTTTTTTGACCATTGATCGAGATAAGCTTCCATCAACAAGTTCATTAGTGGACCATCGGAACTTTGAAAATCCTATAAGTAAAGTACATGTACCTACATATAATGCACCAGCCATTAAAAATATTAGTATTCTTAAAACGTTAATTGCTACCTGGCATATATCTTCCAAAAGCGGTATTAAAACATCCTTCTTCGAAATAAAAAGCTCCACCAACTCCCGAGGAGCTTTCGACATAAGGGATAACAATTTCTCCTTCATGGCAATGTCCATGTCCTTGTTTTTTGACCATTGATCGAGATAAGCTTCCATCAACAAGTTCATTAGTGGACCATCAGAACTTTGAAAATCCTACAAATACAGTACATGTACATATAATGCACCAGCCATTAAAAATATTAGTATTCTTAAAACTTTAATTGCTACCTGGCATATATCTTCCAAAAGCGGTATTAAAACATCCTTCTTCGAAATAAAAAGCTCCACCAACTCCCGCTTAATTGGCGACTGGCTTAACACGGATACAATTTTCTTCCACATTTCTAAATCAACAAAACCACAATGGCCCATAGGGAATTAAATACTGAATTCTCGTGAATTATAGCACAATATTAAAGCAAGCCAGCAACACTTCCTATCATTTAGTAATTTTTACTACAAATCACCTGAATTTTTTTGGTCCACATGACTGACTAACTGTACCATTGAGCTGCCATATTTGCGAAGTATTTCCTCCGCCCGGTCAGTCTGAACAATTTTTTCAAGAATATTATACAGATCTTCTTTGCTAGGATCCCTAACATCTTCAAGTAAAATCTGAAGGGCGCATCCGTATAGCTCATGTTTGTTCGCTAGTTGGTAGGCTTGTTTCGACATTCCACCCTTTCTAAAAACTTTGATGGCAGTTTCTGGGTCTAAGAAATGACAGGACGGATCCTAATCAACAAAAGGACAACCAATCAGCCTATATTGTGTTTTACATATCGATGAGCATTTGGTCAAAGTGAATGGATGAAAAACAAACCTTCATGTAATGTTCAATTTTGTCATTTTGCTTAAGTTTTGTCAAACAATTAAGTAGCAGCGTTGTCATGTCCTGCGTAGCTATTCCGGTCTTATGAACCACTTCCAAGTACTCTAGCAAGTTTAGAACTCGAGAGGCATCCATGTACTGCAAGTTAAAACGGGCGAGTCAATTTCCCTTCAAATCAGATTGCTACATAGTTCTAAAACTGAAATGAGGGCTAGATCGTACTATTCTGATAGGTGAAAGGCAACGGACTCACATATATGTCAGCCATTCCTTCGGCGTCAAAATTATTACATTTAGCTACCTGTACAAATATATTTAAAAGGTTGTTAATAATATAAATTATGAAATGTTCTAGGAATAAGTTGCGTTACGTACTCGAATAGCCAAATCGTAGTGATTTTTCTTGTAAAACACATTCATTTTTGTTTGAAGGTCTCTTTCCTTCAACTGCCAGAATGATCCATCGGAAGTAAGCAAGTATAATGCACCCCATTCGCTAGCAGCCACTTTGATTGGTTCTGAACTCAAAATGGTTGAAGAGAATGCGACAAATTTATTCGCACAATCGAAAATGGTGACGTGATAACTACAAAACGACATGTATAATTCCTTGAGAATCATTTCCGTCGAGAATTTGATAGCAAGAAAACTGAACTAATACCTTTCTACATGTGATACTGCGATGATCAGTAAGTATCCTCGAAAATAATATAGCAAATGTTTATCCCCATCAAAGCCGAAACAAGGACCCCTTCCTTCGTGCGTGTAACAGTAAACAGCCTAAAATATATTATCATTATGAAAAAAAGCGTGTTTCAAGCATTTTTACTCGAAACAGAAGTTTGAAAAATTACATCACTTCGTCCGACGATAAAATGATCCTCAGACGACCCTTCGGCGTAGCAACTGCAATTTAGTTCACCTCCTCCCCTGTCAACTTGAAACTATTTAAAATTATTGAATAATAATTAAGAGGCAAAATGAAAAGAGAAAAAAATTACAAGAACAAATAGTAAGTTTTACATTGACATCTCTATCTTTTGTGGTTACGTCGAACGGAATGACAGCATTTTTAGAAACAGAAAATAGTATAATTGACCGCTCCATGGTTTTGAAAGCTAAGCCGGTAACAGAGCCATGTTCTCCTTCTCTCTGAAGTATTTTAGGTTTAATACTCCTTCCTCGAGTTAGTTCTCCGCGATACAGTTGTATCTCACCATCTTCGTAACCCACCGCAAGTAACGTCAGATTTTCATGCACAGCAAAACAGGATGGTGGCTTCACACGACTTAATTTAATAACGCTATTAACAAAATTAAGGAAAATTAAATACTGGCATTCTCGAATGTACATAGACAGCCAACTATGGCAAACTTAACGAAGAATCACCTTTTCAGGCTCAGTCTATTTTTCATTGGATCATGTTCGACCAAAGATGTATCCCAAACCTTCAGTGAGTATACTGCTGGTTCGTCTTCCTAAAATTATAAAGGTTTCATCAAATCAATTAGTGTCTCGTCCTCACAGATTGCTTTAATTTGCAACGAAATTTTTCTGTGACTTAACTTACCCCAAGGGTGAACAAGAACGGCGATTGACGACACTGATGTATCTGAATAATTCCCTTTACATGCGCTTCCGTCACCGTTTTTGCTACCAACTGACGGGTTATTACGTGAATTGCCCCATCCGAATCCCCCAAATAAATACAACCTCGTCCACTTGTACCACATCGAACTGTGGCTCCCTAATTTAAATATACATAAAATAGACGGGATCGATAATGATGATTACACTAAATTATTATTTAGAACAGTTTGGTTAACACCAATAAAATGTCAAAATAAACCATAAAGAACGAAAAACGTAGACAGTTTCAGAAATGAATGAGAATATTTCATTTCATCCGTCCCGCAACGTCATACAGTACGAATACGGTTTACTTCTCTCAGGTCATCATTTTTTGACAATCACAGGCTAATAAATGATTTTCTTACTTTGATGAAGTGTCACTTACTTTTAAAGTGTCCTGAACACTTATGTCAACATCCAACTTCTCCAAATCGAAAAATTGAAATCGCCGACACTAAAATTCAGAAGAAACATTTTAAAAACTTGCATAATAATACTTCACAGATACATAAGATAAAAATTTAAAGGATTTGATAAGTATCTTTTACCTGAAACAATGTCATTTCGAAAATAGATTCCTTTGGTTTTTTCAAATTTTAATACCAGACTTATTTTCCCTCAGCCTATGGCCGAAGTACCACTTTAACCGCTTTGTGTGTATCACCGTATAAAGCGAAACTTTTGACTTGTGTGACCATAATTAGCAAATAAATGGTCATTAATTGATCAGATCAGACAGATCCTATATAATAAAAGCAACGAAGACGATGACAGAACCTCCTCCCACCACTCCCAAAGGAAACTCTCGACCAGATGACTTTTGCGTGTCTGATTGATTGTGAGCGGGTGAGAGAATATTATTATTTTTGGTTGTAGTTAGTTGGGATGAGTAGGAGCAAGAGCTCGACTCTAACAATAAGTTGACCATAGCTGTAGCTGCTGGTGCTGATGCTTTATGATAGATGCATACATGCATGGTCTCATAAAACAGACGGATGCACGAAAATCAGCAGCAATCTCCCATTCTTCCCTAGTTTGTAGTTTTATAACGATAAATGATAGGCATGGCATGGCTCTGTTCTTCTGCAAAACTTCTACTTGGTCTTTATTATTGCGAGTCAGCTTCTGCATCAGCAGTTTTTTGTTCTTTTTTGTTTTGCAGAATAGCCTTGAAATATTGCTCGCTCGTGCTATGATTTGATATGAACATGAACACATTTTTTGTTTAAACATTAAAAACAAGTATTTACTAACTACGAAGTAAACAATAAACAGTGAAGTGAGCTGTGAACATTAAAGCCAATTTTAAGTTTCTTACTGTTTTATTATCAGATGTTTTGTGCATATCATGGTTCATGGTTATTCAACTTTCATTTCAGTTGTTTAAGGTTTTTCTCCTTTGTCTAAAAGTAGGCCACGTGGAAATTGAGATTTTAATTGTGGTTTTTAATCCATTGAAACTGGACGGGAGCCATAGACAAAAACCTATAAGAGATTTTTTTTAATTCTGTAAATTAAGAAAAAATAGCACAGTATTTTCGTTGAGGTGAGCTGAAAATCGTTAAATTTTTGGTGGTCAGTTGTAACCAGCTGATGCACGAATATGTTTAAAGTTATTGATATTCCTAATTTATGGCGAGTCTGTGAGTCCATACTATTGGAATAAGCATTTAAAATATTAAATCGTAAAACAATTAATTTATTATGACAATGTAATAATAGGTTAAAGTTTAGCCCTGAAGATTAAAGATGGAAAGGAGTCGCCAAAGAGAGGAATTAAACCTCTCCAGGATTCCTGTATTCGTCTTCCCTTCGAACGTGTACTTCAGCGCCCATGACCGTGACCACCTAAAGCAGATCCTGACAATTTATAACCCGTACGAATTTCCCATCAAATTTAGAGGTAATTTGTCAGAACTGACTCATTGAGATCATTAAAATTTGCAATCTCATTCCTCCATTTAACTAAATTTGAAAAATTAAAGAACTTGAGGCAACATGAATACATTTGACTGAATGCTACACAAATTAAATCAAATTGATTGCAATTTGGTCACATGGTTCTGATCTTGTCTTACTTGAGTATTGTCTCCTCAAACTTTCTTCCTGTACCTTGGTACTGAAACAATTTTATTTTTGTGCCTTTTCTAGTCTTATCGAACGCCTCAACATTTTACAACGTGAGACCTGATGAAGGTTCCATTAGTTCGAAAAACTCGCTTGATCTCATCATTCGAGTTTCCACGGACGTTAACTTGGAAGGCAGCACTCCCCTTCGCCATAAATTTCGTATTCAAATATTTCACCATAACACAAAGCAACAGGTTGGCCAAAGGGATGTAGAGTCCATTATACATTTTGGAAAGATAACAGGAGATTCTTCGAGGGGAGAAGGTGACCACATGGCAGGTTCTTCTCTTCACGGACCTTCATCTTCTTCAATGGAACCATTCCAGCAATTTCCCTCAGGCTCACAGGACTCCACTGGTGGATCTACCTCAGCGATGGCTATATTTCCTCCTGCTCATTACTCTCAACCAAACTATGTGGTTTTGATTGTAGCTGTTTGCTGTATGATTGGCCTCCTCCTCCCTTATAGTGATGAGCATTGTGAGTCATCGTCGGAAAGCAATGCGAACAAGTCTTCATTAAAAACAATGCTACCGAGCTATCTCCATCTGTCAGTTAACCAAAAATTATTGTTCGCTTATGCTCTTGGACTTGTGACAATGGTCATTTTGAGACCTTGATCCATGCTTTATTTTAGCTACCGTAATTAAACCTGAATTCTTATTATTGCAAATTTTGACGTTTCAATCCATACGTTTGCATTTGTTGTCTCTGGTCATTAGCAGAGACAAAATTTTTTTGTAAGGAGGAAATATTCATTTTAAATACGTATTGGTATAACTGTATACTTGTAAAAAACTGTATATAAAAAACCTATCGCAATTGAAATTCGAAAGATAACGAAATATTTTGAATATAAGTATTTGTCGACTCAATCCAAACAGAAGTTAAAAGTTACACAAGTCGGACCGGGTGTGTTTACCATCTACCTACCACTAAAAAAAGAATAATCGAATTCCAAATGCAGGACAGATGGAGCTCAGTTTGGACATTTTCGAATTTCTTATCAATTCACCGATACACATATTTTTCAAAGCAATTTACTCATTTGAAATACATACATTTTTTAAAAATAAGTAATCTTTGTCATTTTATAGCATTTTCAGTAAAAGAACTATGACATTATATTGTAGCTGAAATTGCTATTTATTCATGGATCTACCAAATTATACACAATATGCCGCCTGTAACGTAACGCATTTTGGTAGTATATATTCAGCTGGATTTGTTTTAGCCAAAATTACATGCGTAATGAAAGTTAGTCAAATGTTATAAAAAGTCAGTCGCAAATCGTTCCCACGCATGCATATTCTACATTTTGAAATTTGATCGTAAAGTTATATAGTAATACCATATTGTCTTTCAAAAGAATTTTCTTGTTACTGATACTAATTTTATTTAAAAAAAAAATCAATGTTCGTCTGTCTGTGTAATGAGGAAATAAAGATTTCTAAATTATAATAAAAAGTGCATAGTTTTCTGTGTATAAAAACAAGACCTGAGTTAAAGAGATAATGTTTAAGTTTGCAGCCGTAGCCCTTGCAATTCTTACTTTTTTAATAACAAAGGATTCATGTTCCGGATGGGTGAGATGAGGGCAGTATCAATTCTGAACCTGCATTTGGCATATATTAAATAAAACCACGACATTGCATGAAATCACCTATAATATATGTCATCAAATCAGCTATTAATTATGTAGCATTAACAAATTAATTCTATTTATTTTTTCATGTTCCATATAGTGTTATAAAACCAAATTTAAATTATCTATACAATGTACTTATTTGTATGTAGATTAGATTATTCACACATTTCTTGTTTTTACAGTAGGAGCATTCCAAGACAAACTAAAAATTGCATAAAAATGTAGATGTACAGAAAGATTTTCCGGAACAGGGATTTCTGAAGGAAGTGAACGAAAACAATTAAATTAAACAATGCCAAAATGTCAAATTCTGTATTCGAACGATTTTTTACCGGTGGGACAATATCATCAAAGCGAATCTCAACGATAGGAATATGTGATCGTCGTGGTCGCATTCCCATGCCGCTGTCCACGGAACAAATATGAACCTGAATCAAAAGTTTGGAAATTAAGCGTGAGGTATATCTACATGTTATTTCTGCTAGTTTCTTTTTTCGAATAGCTCTCTGGTATTAATTATTATGTACTGTCATGATCAGTATAGCAAAAAGGCAAAGTCCACTAGCACCATAGCTGACATAGCGGGTATACTGCGAAATCCCTGGTGCAAAAACGAAACTAGCGACTAAAAGAAGAGAGGAATTTACTATACTGAAATACTTTGATGGCCATAGTTTCAAAATGTCAAAAATTTATCTATCTGGACAAACTGGCAAAAGCCCATCCTAGATACCCCGAGAGTGCATGGAAGTAAAACATGCAAACTTTTGTCTTTTCGTTTTTATGTCGAATCCAACCAGTAACGACTCCAGAAGACACTCCTATCATTGCTCCATAGCCGAGCAGTATATGGGCATCCATATCCTTAAACGAAGGGAACGTATATCCAATGTAAGATAAGCCAGATGCGAAGAGCGCAAATCCAACATGAACCTGATGCAATGAAGAAAAGATGTAAACATTCGTCCCATTTTTATCTTTTACTTACATCATTTCATAAAGTACTTTATATTTCGAATTTCGACTCACCACCAACCATGTTCGCCAACCTTTGACATGTTTCTCATGCAATGTCTCCTTGTAGAATCGGGCAATATTTAGGCTCACAGGATTGAAGAAAAAGAATGCATAAATCATCATAACGCCATGCGCATCTCTCTTGAAAATGGGTACCTCATCTGTTGGGGGCTTGGTAATTTCCTCGGTGACTGGAATGCAAGGTGAACAATGAGAGAAAGGGAAGGCTCGCTGTGTAGACTCATCCCCACTGTGGGGCAAAAATTTGTCGAAGTGCAAATTGTCGGCGTCGCCCTTGCAATAGTATTTGCCTTGCCATGTTGGACAGATCTTATGGGGCTGAGTCAATTTTGCGCCGCCATGACTTTTCTCGTAATATCCGATGTGGTTTCCTGGATAGCGACGAATGCATTGTGTATCAAATATGCCTTCAAAACGAACGCGAGTTACAGTTGTATTCGGAGTTAGTTCAACGTTTGCGGCTTCACACTTCACATTGTTGGGTAGAGCTGGAGTTTTAGCTCTCATATTATTCTCCCATCTCAATATTTACAAATAAATAAGCGTGAAACGTAACCAAAAATATCTTGCTCATGTATTAATTTAACTTACATTTTACACTTCATGGGATCGTATATTATAAAATCTCGGAAGCACTGTCGTGGTCTCGCTTTGGTGAACAAATGTGCATCGGGTGAAAATTCATAGGGCTGTTTCTCAAAAGGGTAGCATTGAGGGGTAATGGGAAGCCTGTAAATAGAAAGATGTTTAAAGATATATATTATTATGTACTTTCAGTATCAGGCTTCCTTATACAATAAGTCGATTTTGGGACTCGATAAGAAGATTATAAACACACGGCATTCCGGGCAAAGCCACTTTTCGCGGTGTTTTTGATGTTTCCTCCCAACCAAACTTTGGATCCTCAAGAGTAGATGCAAGCTCAAATGAGTTGAGGTCGTAAGGGCCGAATTTTTTAACAGTCCATGCTTTCTTCTCAAAGTCTATTACCATCAGTACCCTTAGAAAGAAGAAACCATATAACTGTAAATACTACAGAAAATCCATTTTAAAAGTCGTAAATGTATGAATTTCTACCAAAACTCCACCAAACGGGAGGATGAGCAGGGTAGGTTCCACCACTTAAAATTCCAATGAAGTTGTTGTTGGATTCCCCATTCTGGAAACTTTTCGTCACCGACATTTTGAACTTGACCTTGCCCCTGTCCCTTTCCCTGACCTTGTCCCTGTCCTTGACCTTGGCCCTGTCCTTGACCTTGTCCCTGTCCCTGGCCTTGATTTTGTGGTGGCCCTGGTGCCGCTCCTGGAGCAGCCGTTGCATTCTTTTTCCTTATATTTTTCAACTTAAAGTGAAACATGGCTACCGTTGAATGCTAAAAAAATTAATCTTACTGTTACTCAGCACTTATCATTTCAAGCTCCAGAGAAAAAATATTTTTTTCACACCATTGGGGCCATTTCTGGTCTAGATAGACACCCCACAATAACTGATTTGTTCGCGTGAGGACAATCCGAACACATGAACTCATGATCAGTGTCAAACACTCCAAAAGGAAAACCCAAACCGAATGGGGCATGAACCGCCTGTATGAGAAGTCCTTGAAAGGGAATCACATCACTTTCTGATTTGGGCATGAATTTGATGTGCATCCGATGCAGGAATTGAGTTTTGCCCTTTTCCGTCCATCCTGTGTCTTTCAAACTGTCACACGTTATGGCACTGAACTTTAGTTCATACTTGGCCCACACGTCCACTTTCGGTTTATCTGTTTCATTTTTTTCGTTACCATCTTCGTCTGTCTTTCCGGATAATACATTGTCAATTTTTTTTTGATTTCGCTGTTGAACGGAAAATTCGCTCCTCAATGTCTGCTGAAGAATTGGCTTGAATTGGTTGAGGGGCCATGAAGCTAGATAGTATTCGCCTTTTCAATGAAGACAAGAAAATTTTTAATTACATAATTTGAACTGAAAATGAGATAACAAAGCACAAATACCTTTTCCAATGATGCACCAATTGATAAGACGATACAAAAAGACTTCTCTCGTTTTATTAACGGCTTTGTCCTTATCATGGAATGCATCTGTAGTTCTTATGGTTAGTAATTGAAATAGAAGGAAAATGCTGACGAGTACCAAGTTTAGATTTGCACTTTTTATCGGCGTCATTCTGAACAATACCAATGATGATAGCATGAACTGGTAGCACCTTTTCACCCTGATGCCGATTTCATATTCACAAAATTTCGTTTGATTTTTTAAAATGTTTGATCATTGAAATGGTGAAATTGTTGTGAATTTATTGATATTGAAATTGAAATTGATGCTTCGTTGTTAATGACAATTAACTCACAGTGGTCGGTCAGAAATGAGGATGTTCGTGATATTTATAACTAACTGACCATGAATAGGAAGAGGTATAAGAAATAAATCTCAATCAACCTCAGCATCTTTTCATTTATTCATGTAGTCGGATGTCAGAGTCGGAGTAAGGCAAAATATATTTTACTTTCACACGTCGCCTTGTTTCCTGCCTTCAAAAATCTTGACAAGTTCTTTGGCATTGCAATAATCCACATGGGAATATTTTGCGACTTAATAGTTCATGCTGCTACCAACCCTGGAGCCACAAAACGTCTGGACTTCACAAAAACTAAATATGACCAGTCGACTTTTGTTGGACGATACAAGTATTTCTTCAGTATTGCCAATCCAATCCGTCTTTTTGACAGCACCGAAGAAATCCTACGTGCCAAAGACATTGTCAACAGATACAAGTAATGAGAGAACAAAGACCGACAGACAAGTGTTAAGATCACTTTTGGTATTTTTTTAACGTTTGGCGTTGCTACTTTCAGGAAGGGTGAGAACTTTCCAAACCTTACGGAAGATGATCTATGGAAGCAGAGCACAATTTACGACACTGCTATTCATCCGGTGACCGAGAAACCAATTCCAATATTGGGCAGAATGGCCGCCCAAACACCTATGAACACTTTTATCATTGGCTCCATGCTAATCTTTTACAAGTACATAATCATGATACAAAAGCAGCTTTATAGATTATATTATTATATAAATGTATTTTTTAATTTCACATATTATTATTTAATATTTTTTGAAGAACAACTAAAGAGGTCGTGTTTTGGCAATGGGTTAACCAATCCTTCAACGCGTTCGTCAATCAAATGAACGCGAGCTCACCTTCTTCAGACCTTACGGAATCACTGAAGTCCTACGCGATGGCTGTGTCCCTGGCCTTGACATCCTCAATTGGCATTACAAAAGCTGCTGCAAAATTTGGACAGCTTGTACAAAGACTTGCTCCCTTTGTCTCAGTTTCTGCCAGCCATTGTCTTAATCTTCCATTATCTCGTCAATCGTATGACAACTTCAAACATAATTTTAAGAGTACTCATTTGGTCAAATGTATTCCGCAGTTTTACAACACTATCAATTTATTTCTACTCCAGGGAGTTGAGAGAAGGAATTCAGATCTGGTATGAGGAGCAGCCGGTTGCAAAGTCAAAGAAAATTGCAAGAAGAGCTGTAGCACACGTAATCGCATCTAGAATAGCAGGCGTCGGTCCGCATATGACCTTCCTGGCTGTTCTGATGACTGCATGCGAAGGATTTTTTAAAAAGAATCCTAAACTCTCCATTCCATTTCAGCTTTCAATGTCTGGAGTTTCACTCCTCTTTTCCACCCCTATGGGTTTGGCCATCTATCCTCAGCGTACATTCATCTCTGTCACAGAATTAGAGCCTGAAATCCAGGTATTGTTCCCAAATCGCATTATTTAAAAAAAAACTCTTTATTCATCTGCATGAATTGTCATTTTTTTCTGCACAGGAAGAGCTTAGGAAGCTGAAGAGACCTCCAAAAGTTGTGTACTACAATAAAGGATTATAATGTTGAGATTGAGATGCTGAAAATATTGAGATATTGAGAGAATTTAAATAAAGTTCACTTTGCTCATTTTATTGGGATTTAAAATTCGTTTACTTTTTCATCATATTCAATCGCTTGTGCTAATTATGCACTTTTGGAAGCATATTCATTGCTGGCTTGCATTTTATTTGGCCGGAGAAAGTCATGTCATGTATAGCTTTTGTTTCTAGTTTCTACTGCCTTTCTTCAATGTATGTACATCTTTCCTAGCTCCATATTACTGGATTTTCTCCGGACTTTTCCGAGAGGTCTTTGGGCTATATTAAGTGCAATCAGATGTCTCCAGCAGTAAAACTTATAGAAACTTTGAGTCCTAGTGGCATGCATAAATAAGCCTAGATGCGAATTTTGCCCTTGTCAAGGAAAAACGGATACGACGCACACACTGTTTTGTTCTCTTTCCATAAAATTGCCTGGACTGAGTAAATCTCGTTTTTAAGATTGTAATGTTAATTAATCCTGTCAAAATATTTCAAAGCTGGAAGAGAGCTTTCCCAAAATGCCAATTACAACCCTGCTCGGGTTAAGCTTTGGGGTGTTCCCCTGTCTTTTGGTAATTCAAGTTATAAATCCATTTTTTATTCTGACTTTTAGAAAAAAATTAAACCGCAATTTTATATTTCGGATGCTTTAGTTTGGCTTCATCATGCTGCTCTCACTCCTAATGTGTGACTATATTGAAGAATACGTAGCGAAACATTTATGTGCTTGGAAGAATCGCCGTAGACGTGGGCTTCGAAGCGTTTATAGAGGTGATGTACCTGTTTCTTGTACTAAAGTCAATTTGTTTTATTTTACAAATATAATTAAGAAAGCACATGATTTTTTCCGTATTTGGACTGATTTTTTATGATTCATGTTGAAGATTTCAGAGACAGGGGCAGCAGTAATAACAACGCTATCAATAACAATCGTGAAGGACCACCATTCCGTGCTCGAACATTTCCTGTCCCGACAAGATCTACTAATGCGCCACTTTCCTGGGGGGAAGAACATACCGATGATTCGTTAGCATTATTAGCAACGTACGGAGAAGCCCTTCCAACCGCACCCCCACCAGGAGAACGTCGACCTTATTATGCATACGGTGTTCAAGCCGGTGACTCAGGAGTTGTCAATGACCCTCCACCCAGCTACGAAGAGTGCGTTCTCCCGCGAATTCGGCAAAACAATTTAAGCAGCAGCCACAATTCTTCTAACAACGAGACGACTTTGGAATCTTCCAAAAGAGGTTCCAAATCTTCAAAGAAATCTTCTAGAAAAACGTCCGCTTCTTCCGATAAGGATTAAACCACGCATGTATCGTATACTTGTTGACATTACATTTTAAATATATATAGTAAATCACTTATATTAGCAATGAAACTAACTATCTAGTAGTTCAATAGTCATAATAATGTTGCATAAATATTTTACTTAATCGAACGAGATTATATATTAAGAGAAATAAGTTGCCAAAAACGCCCCATCATCATGCTTAAGTGCAACTGACTCATTAATTTTCACTGTGGGTCAGATGTGACATCACACGCACTTGAAATGAATAATGTTTTCTTAAACATTCGTAAAAGTATCTTGTATCCCCCTAACATGTTCTTTGTGAAACTTGAAACTTTTCCAAATCCTAATTTGGTTTTTTGTTTGTGTCACGTTGCAAAACAAATCTCAACAAAACCGCAACTACAAGATTAAGTGAAATCATACGGCAATGCTCACCACCATCATCTCTAGAAGTTATAATATTTCTTTCCAAAACCGTTGATACCACATCTTGTCTTGTTATACCATCTGGATTATTTAAATAGTTCATCATGACCCACAAAACCACATCTTTTACTACGAAGTCTAAGAAATCAAAACCAGTAATACATTTCATCTAATGGACATTTAAATATAAGCGTGTATTTAACGTTTTAAAACTTTAATTAAAGTTATTGTTGAAAAATTACTGCACAGCTCAGTTTTAATTTTAATGTCGGAATATTTCTGAGACATGATATAATTACCCTTCTTTGATGACTTTGTTTCATATAGTACCTATGTATCAAAACTCAGACTCTATGCAAACAATACAGAATGATGTTCTTTTATCTTACAAATAAAATTCAATTTTTATCTTCACTTATTCGATCATGAGCTTCATATAGACACGATCATCTACATACTTAAGTTGAATCCACGGCTTTCTAACTCCT
>JAHZMX010005330.1:0-13745 GCA_027743895.1 Seira musarum
GTCTATTCGCTACATTCATGTTACCTATTCATTATGAATGCAATATAGGTGAAATGTAAATTACCTGTAAAAGATGACGGTGATTACATGCGCCCAGTACTGTTCTGCGGTCCTCCCTAAACTCAAATATTCGTTATTCACAATGATCGTGTTTCTTTTCATATGCAGTACTCCCTCCTTTCATTGCATTGTCTTTCCATAACATCATCTTCACATAAGACCTGCGCTTTTTCATTCGAATAGAAATGAAATGATGACTAGGATTACAGCTTTCCTTTGCATCTTATGCATCACGGCCTACGTTATTTCATTCGATTGGAAATGAAAGTGGTGACGATGATAACATGCAGTACTGATATGCGATCCTCCAGGAACTCAAATATTCATTATTCACAACGATCGTATTTCCTTTCATATACAGTACTTCTCTCCTTTCATTGTCTTTCCATAGCATCATCTTCCCATAAGACCTGCGCTTTTTCATTCGAATGGAAATAAAAATGCGACAGTGTTCACAGCAATCAGTACTAACATCTGCGAGGAAGTTATCATTATCGTACTTTAGTCCAGCCAACTATTCATTTCTAAATTATAAGTCCTTACAAGGTTTTAAATTTTAGTAAACATAAAAATGGTCTATAGACAATACATCATGGTTTGATTCATTGTTCGAAGTTTTAGTTTCGTTTCATGATTGTCACAGGAATTTATTCCTGTGGTTGCACTTTATTTTTGCCAATTGGCGTTCTTTGCCAATATTCAGTTCGTAGAACTGAGGGGATTCACTAGTAAAGTATAAATTGTAACATGAACTATTTTCTTGATTTTTTTTTGGAACCCATAAATTTAAATCAATATGTAATCACAATTAGGAATTCGTTTGGGTTTGAATGTATCGTTTGTCATTTGCAACATAGATAAAGAAAGTGAGTTTCAAATAGAAAGAATGGATATAGTAAGTATGGTCAAAGTAGTCTTGTTCAAATGGGTATAATAAATGACGCAGGGAATTGAATGAAACAACTTCAGTAAAAGCTTGTAAAACTCAGGTGCAAAATAGAGCGCAAGCTGACAGAAAATGTCTATCTAGTAGTTGCACCAGCATATTACAACTATAATTATCGCCTGATTCTGTTTAAAGACACCGAAGGATTTGAATTTTCTGAGAACTGTAATAAAATAACGTAAATCTGTAAAAATTTAAATACCTTACCACTGCCTTGCTTTCCTTCCAGTCAGTGAAGCAAGGGTCAGAAATAGAAATATATTAAAAGAAATAACATGAAAAGAATGTACGGCGTTTTATATCAGAATATACTGTTATACCGATGTTTTTAATGCCATACACATTCTCCGTGATTTTAACAAATGTATTCGATTTTGTGTTGATACATTTTTTATATGTACTTTATATTTACTGACGCATTACACGCATCCGTAATAACGATTTTTGCTTATCTCCAAATGTTCAACAAGATCAAGTTAAAGGCCATGCCCTGGTATTATTAAATTCCAATGAACCATCCGCCTAGTTCACCCATTATTATCATCTTACAAAAGGACTTTATCGCAGTTGGCAGAGCAAGTTCATTTTTTCTTTCCCCTTCTCATAAATTTTCTGAGAACTGTAATAAAATAACGTAAATCTGTAAAAATTTAAATACCTTACCACTGCCTTGCTTTCCTTCCAGTCAGTGAAGCAAGGGTCAGAAATAAAAATATATTAAAAGAAATAACATGAAAAGAATGCACGGCGTTTAATATCGAAATATACTGTTATACCGATGTTTTAATGCCATACACATTCTCCGTGATTTTAACAAATGTATTCGATTTTGCGTTGATACATTTTTTGTACGTAATTTATATTTACTGACGCATTACACGCATCCGTAATTACGATTTTTGCTTATCTCCAAATGTACAATAAGATCAGGTTAAAGGCCATACCCTGGTATTAAATTCCAATGAACCATCCGCCTAGTTCACCCATTATTATCATCTTACAAAAGGACTTTATCGCAGTTGGCAGAGCAAGTTCATTTTTTCTTTCCCCTTCTCATTCTCGCTTTTAATGAAACGGATTTCAATAAGAGGATGACGGGAGCACATGTGAATTATGCAGTTTGCATAGGATCCTCTTTGTTCCCCCCAATGAAAAAACAATTACTCAAAGAAGGTTCAAATTCACAATGAACATATTACAATTACATGAGCTTGGACCAAAGAAGAAAGGAAATAAGGGGCTCGGCTAAAGGGAAAAAAGTTCAAATATGGGTGCAGTAGTGAAGCGGATAAAAATCTGAGTGTGTGCCATGGGCAAAGACAGACAAACACATTTACCTAACAGCAAATCATTGCCATTGCTTAAGATGTCAATGGAGATACTCGTTTTTTTAAAAGGATCACTTGAATTGTTGTCATGTGGTATTTTCAGGATTGAATTTGAGAAATAAAAATATCACGATACAAACAACTTCACCGGTACGGAGACATACACAACTACACTAGCTTACAACGGTAGGGGCTTCCCTCCTGAATGGGAAAACCTTTGTTCCTTATTATGGGTTTGACGCAGGGTAAAATGTTTTGCTCCTGATTGATGATTTTCCTTCCAGCCTTCAAAAAGTGGGCACCTATTTACTATGAAAGCCCGACAATGAACATATAAGATCGTATTTATTTATTTTGAAACTCATGGAAGTTTAAAGTGTAAATTAATAGCACACATAAAACTCGGTGATTTTTTTTTTCAATTTCACAATCAATAAAAAATGAGAAAAAACGAAGTCTTCAAGCTCTCGCATACAGCATCCCGTTTTCAATAATTTTAAAATCAGGTAAAGATATTAAAATAAAAAACGCTCCTTACAAACACAACTACCAAATGCCTGACATGTACGTAAGTATACATTCAAATATAAGAAGTGTACCTGCCCGATACGTAAGCCATTATAAAACTCCAAAAATTACAAAAAGTGAATATTCTTTGGGTTTTGCTAAAGAGTGTGTAATTTTTGCAGACGGTGCAACTGATCATCATTCTCGATGTAGTTGAAGAAGTGTCATTTATTATGCATATTGTAATTATGAGCATTTCAGTCGTGTTTTTAACACATCAGTCACATTTCTAGATTGAAATCTTTCCCTTCATCTCTAACCAGAAGGTGTTTTTGGACAGATTCTAAGTTGTTGACTCATATCGGAGCATAATAATGTAAAATGGCAATAGCCCAATCCCATTTCTAGACTGAAATCTTTCCCTTCATCTCTAACCAGAAGGTGTTTTTGGACAGATTCTAAGTTGTTGACTCATATCGGAGCATAATAATGTAAAATGGCAATAGCCCACACATAGGTACACGAGTAAAAAAGGGTAATTCCAGGTAGACAACAGTCAAACAGGATTCCGTCGTGGGGCAAAAGAAGGTCTAAAAAGATTATGTGATTGTACTTAATAAAAATGTCATTTGAATTCAACCCTTTCCATGACACACAAAAATACAGAGATGATTAAAAAAACATTAATTTTTTAATGGAGACATTTCAATTCGCGAATCAAAATATTTGCTGGATTTCTGTTAAGACGATGGTTCATTTTCAATCTGAATTTATTCGATGAAAATATCTGACATGCAAGCATTTAGGGTAAAAAAGATTACTGTAAGATCACTATTTTCATCAATCTATGTTCATTTCTTCAAAAGATTTTTTTTTCAGTTTAGAAGACAGCCATAACAAGAAGAATGTATATTATGGGAGGCTAGACGATACTATCTGTACGCATGAAATAATGTAGTTGAAGCTTCTCAAACAGATCAAAAATGTTGAGAAGAGTTTCGCTCGGACAAGGGAAACGAGAAAACTATTGCACGATATGACAGAGGTAGGAAAAAATATACTTCAGTTGGCATGAAATACACTGCAGGCATATTGGTAAACCTACTCTGTTAGAGAGGCATATCAAGCTTCCCTTTTTATTCTTGCGCTTACACCGTCGCAAAGGGAAACATTTTCTCCTCGCAACAGAAATACATCTACAGCTGCAGCAGTCACATTTTAACTTCCATACTGAAAACATCGCCTCCTCAAAAAAAGTGTTGCATATAGCTACTACGCAGTAGAGCCTGTGTCTATATTTTAAATCATATTTTTTTTACCCTTTAAGTACTACTTTTAGCATGAATGATTCAAAAGTGAAAGTCGATAAATGAGATAATAAATTCGAAGGATTAACTTAAGTTATTTTTTGCATGAAATATTTTTTCGGAATATGTGAATGTGAAAGAGAGTATCTAGCGTGATAGTCTAAATGGAACTGTCAATTTTCTAAGCAAAAAATAGCTCAACTGAATTTTGCACGTCAACTTGAGCAACTATTTACCACAAAGGTAAGTACGCAGTAAGCATAATCGGGAATTTTCTATTTAAATAAAATTAAACCTACGTTCAAGATGGTTAAAATATGTGAATCAGATGAAAATAAGTTATTCATGTTCAATCCATCACTTCATTTGACTGATTTTCATTTGATTTTCATAAGTTTAGTTCTGTGCCTTGATCTAGATCTAGTGAAATGTCTTGTTGTGACGATCTTACCCAACAACTTTTAGTTAATTATTAGTTTTCTTTATTCATCTTCAAAAGTTACCTATTTCAAAATCCAATTCAAGTGAGTATAATAAAGCAAAAATAAAATATCTGCAGGGACTATACTTGGGTGAAAATTTAAAATCATGACTTTGAAACTCAGTTGTACTACGGTTAAAATCCCACTGAACGCTAAAGTTGACCAGTAACTGACTAAATTTCTCATTACAAAGTTTAAATTATTTTTAACCTCGAAGTACCATATTTTGCGATCAGGTGTAGGCCGTTTCGTTCAGTTGATATTTAACTTATTTGTTCGCTCGTTAACTCGATTGTTTCAGTTCATGACTCATTTTCGTTTTTTCTATTTCTCATGGATTTATGTAGTTCGTTTCGTACTACCGATTAAAAATCTTTTCTTTCAAGCCATCAATCAAGTTTGTCCTGTTTTGCAGTTATCACTCCATTGTAGCAGCAATTTTTATGCTGTAGTCTGGCCGGCATTCAGCATTCCAAATATATTCTGAGCTTTTTACGTCTCGAACCAACAATTAATTAAAACGGAAAGATAATTGAATGGAAGTGTAAAAAGTAATTTTATATGGGTATTGTGCGTGCATGCAAATAGATATATCCTGGAAAACCTGATAAGAGCCTTAGTATTGATATTAAGAATATGCAGGTTTAGACCAATGTGACCTGAAGTTAGAACAGGATAGTAGGACGCAGCAAACGGCAATCAAACTGATTCTTTTCTCAGAGCAGGGGAAATGAACTCTTTTTATATGGTCACAGATTATCAAAATAGGAACAGGCCTTACTCCAGCAAATGAGCGAATACATGCAGGAAGGTGATGTTTTCAGTAAATTATTTAAACTGTCATTATGGCACAAATAATCCTTCGGTAACACATAGTGAAAGCAGTCTAAAACACCGTATTTATTTTCGTTTACATCTTGTCTTTTACTGCCATGAAAATATCTCTTTAGAAAATCATGAGTAAGGCCATGAACTGAACCATTCAAATAATAAGTTTCATTGTCGAGCTTCTAAAGTAGCGAAACCATTAAAAGAAATCATTATGAGCGCAGATGATTAATAGAAAGAAAATGAATACAATGTATTATACATCATAACAGACGGTTGTTTTTGCTTGCATCACAATCTTAGTCATTTTATCAGTCTTGTTCGATTTTGTGTTTCTACATTTTTAAACGTAATTTATAATTTATGTTCTGACACATCACACACATCTGTAATTACGACTTATGCATCAGCATGTCTTTTTGTTCAAGATGATCAAGTAAAAGACCTTGTCCTCGTCTCCAAGTTAAATCCATCATCATCTGCCAGTTCATTAGTATTGCTAGATTTTTCTATAAAAGGATTTTGTTACAGTTGGAAGATCAAATTCGTTTTTTATCTCCCCTTCTCTTACGTTCGCTTAAATGAAAAGGATTTCACTACACAATAAATATACCTCATGAGTATTGAGCTGCATGTTTTATGTAACGTTTTAGCCTCCCTATCAGCAAGTTCATAAAAAAAAACTATATTCAAAATCACTAAACCTAAGCAATAGAGGAATCGAAATAATAAGCACATGAAGAAAACTCACAAATGCAGACAAAAGCGGGTTCAGAAATGAATCCTGTAAACCGTGAGTGCTCAGTGAAGTGGACAAAAGAAGGGAAAAACAATTTGCCTGTTAACATTCATTCTCATTTGTTATGAGATCACTGGCAAAATGCGTTCAGTTGCATTGCAGTATCTCGAGCATTGATTTAGAGGAAAAGAAAATCATGTCAACAGGCTCACCTACGCTACCCCACTGCAGTGGGGCTTCCCTAATGAAAGGGAAAGCCTTTTTTCCTCGTTATAAACTTGATGAAAAGAAAAGATTTTGTTCCCTATTGCCGACTTGAGAATCATTCAAGCCTTCAAAAATTACGCACCTTTTCCATAGTTACAATGAGATCCCGACATTTAACAAAATGGATCTTAGTCACTTATTTTGAAACTCATAGAAGCAAAATGCTTACTCATAATTGAAAGGTGACTCAAAACCGGCTGGATGTAATAGGTGGTCCGCTGACTTGTACTTCCTTGTGGTTTTTTCTCTTTATTTCTAAAATCAATACGGTCAGGACCATGACCCATGAGAAAAAAAATTAATCAAGTTTTCTACTGGACTCTCCTTACATTAGCTAATTTCAAATGCCAGAAATATACGTAGTACGAAGGTGTTATCATTTTATTTTATTTTGTTTTAATAAAGTTTTCATGGAGAAATTTCCTGTTGGAAAATAAAATATTTGCGGATTTTTTAACAGATAATGGTGAATTTTTATCTGATGTAATTAGAAGAAAATATCTGAAATGGGTGAAAAAATATTATTACCTTCACATTCCTATTATTCACGAATCCAGACTCAGATTTTTTTCAGTTTAGAAAACAGATATACGAAAAAGCATGTCTATTGACAAAGGCTTGGCTATAACCCCTGCATTTATGAAGTATTGAAGTCGGAGCTCCGCGGAGCTTTTCTGACAGATAAAACTTGTTGAGAAGAGTTTCGTTCAGATGAACGATATGAGTGAAATGTTGTACGACATCACACAGGCAGGATAAAGTAGACGTCAGTTGGAATGTAGTATATGGTTGGCACATTGGTAAACCTACTCTGTTAAAGAAACATGAGAAGCGTCCTTTTTTATTTCTGCGCTTACACCGTCGCAAAGAGGAACATTTTCTCCTCGCAACAGAAATACATGTACAGCTACAGCAGTCGAGTTTTAGCTTCCGAGCTGAGAACATCGCCTGCTCAAAGGAAGGTTTGCGTAAAGCTACTACCTAATAAAACCGGTGTCTGTCATAAATCATATTCTTTTTACCTGCGTATGTACTACTTTTAACATCAGAGATTAGAGAAAGTGAAAGTCGATCAATTAGACTGTTGACGCAAAGTAGTAACATAAATTTGGTTATTCCTTTTAAATAACTGTGACTAAAGTTAAGAACTTAACGTGAAATTCTGAATGAGATTGCCAATTTTTGAGGTGAATAAATCAATCAACTGAACGTTGCATACCAACTCAAGCATCTATTCTTCCAGAGGTATGCACAAAAAATGGATATTGTTTAGAAATTTCCCATTTAAATAATTTATAAGTAATATTTAAATAATTGTCCAAATATTTGGAACTTCTTTCGTCTCAAACCAACACGAATTGTTAAGGATTGGAGTGTAAATAGTAATATCATATAAGTATCATACATACGTGCGAATACGTAGCTTGGCAAATCTAGTGAAAGCCTGGATACTAAAAGTAAGCAGGTTTAAACCAACACGGCCTGAATTAGGAGCAGGACAGTAGGGCGCAGCAAAAACTGCAACCTAGCCATTTTTTTTCACAGATCAGAAAAAAATAAACTTTTTTATGGTTACAGGTTATAAAAACAGGAACAGGCTTTGCTCTAGTAAATGAACAAATAAATGAAGGAAGGTGGTGTTTAACAGGAAATATCAAAGTCATCATTGAAATCATGGCATTGTAGAAAAGTGATTACGGCACAAATAATCCTTTGGAAGTACATATTCAAGGCTGACGAAAAGACCGTATTTGTTTTTCATTTACATCTCATTTTTATTGCCATGAAAATCAATCTTTAGACAAAAATGAGTAGGGCCATGAACTGAACTATTCAAATAATAAATTTTTTGTTGAGGTTGTGAAGTAGTGAAACCATTAAAAAAACCTTTATGAGCACAGATAATTAAGAGAAAGAAAATGCAAAAAATTATGATACAGTGTATCGCGCTTTATATCAGAATAGACGGTTGTTTTTTGCCGCATCACAATCCCAGTCATTTTATCAGATTTGCTCGATTTTTTATTGATATATTTTTGTGCGTTCATCACATTTACTGACACATGCACACTTGTAATTACATTGTATGCTTAAGTGTCTCTTTACGTTCAAGATGATCAGGAAAAGATATTGTCCTATTCTGCAATTTCAATTTATCAACATCTACCAATTTATCATTATTATTTACAAAAATTATACGTTACATTTTGCCTGTTACAAACGTCAATTTTTAAGCCTTATTTTTTGTTTGTCAATGGTTTGGGTATTTTCTACGTGTTCTCCGTGTTTTAAACTACCCCTTTGACATCGCCGTTTCCAACTTTAATGATGTTTAAACTTGAACCCAGGTCGACTTCGTTTAGGTCATCACTGAGAGCTTTCCAAATCTCTTGTAAAATCGTGACGTATACCATGAAAAGTCATTTTTTTAAATGCCTAAACTTTAAAAAATTCATGGGTGATATCCCTGAGCAGTTAGCCATGGTCTTGGAGATTCTGATGAGACAAATTTCTAGTTCCTATCACAACAAGAAAAAAGTTCGATTTTGTCGATGAAAAGCCTTTAAACTCGTTTTTCTAAGCCCTTTGTTAATATTTTTATGGCCTCTGATTGGCTAGCAAATTTTACGCCTTTTTGCCATTGAATTTGAGGGAAATGATTCGCTTGTGACCCCATGGCATCGACTTTACGAATGAGGCCTGGCATACATCCTGGAGTAGGAGATGCTTAAAGGGGCGTAAAAAACAATTGAACTTCATTTTCTCTCGGTTTTTGATTTCCCGTAACTTTACTATGTCTGGCGTTTATGAAAACGCCAACTCCAGTTTTTTTACACCTTTTATGACATACTTTTGCGTCATTTCCTTCTTGGAAAGTATCAAAATGGAAGCCTTTCACTCATCGGTCAACATCTTTAGAATTTTTGGTAGTATCAAAATGAATGATGGGTCATTGGATAGCCAAAAAATTAGAGAATCACATTTGCAATCCCCAAAAACTAACTCAAAGAAAAGACACATGATCTTACCCCAATTGCAAGAGGCAAAATACAACTTATTAAACTTGGTAATATAAGTTGGAAGAGCAAATTTTCTCTCCCTCTCTGATGTTCGCTTTCAATGAATGGGATTTTGTTGCGCAATATTGAGATATCACCTTTCAGCCTTCGAATCAGCAAGGCAAATGCAGGTTCAAAATGAACATATTCAAAATCTTTGAACCTAAAATAGAGAAGAGTCGAAATAATAGGTACAAAAAACTGACAAATACAGACAAAATGGGTTCAGATATAAAGCGTGTAAGAGTATAAGTGTGTGCAGTGAAGTGTGCCAAACCAGAGGAAAACATATTTTCTGTTAGGACTCATTGCAAATGGTTATGATGTCAGTGACAATATGTATGTTTACTGATCAAAGAGAACTGGCATTGTTGAACTGCAGTATCTTCCTTATTGACTACTTTGGAAAAAAATCATGACTCAAGTAAAGAGACTCGCCGGAGTTACACACAGCTACACGGCCTTACTACAGTTGGGTCTTCTTAAGTGAAACAGAAAGCCCATTTTCCTTATTATAAATTTGATGAAAAGAGTAGGTTTTGTTCCTTATTGTCGACTCCAGAAGCATTTAAGCCTTCGAAAATTTGCAAGTTTTTACCTTAATTACGATGACAACCCGAGCATCCTGAAGATGAACAAAAAAATATTATTCATTTTTTTTAAAACTCATGAAAGCTTAAAGTGCAACTTAAAAGAAGACCTAAAACCGACATGATGTGAAAAGCAGTCTGCTATCCTATCTTTCATTGTGATTGTTTTATTTTTCTTTAATTCTAAAATTAAAACGGTCATGACTCAGGAGTGAAAAAATTAATCAAGTTCTTTGCTAAACCCTTCTCACATTGGCTGATTCCAAATGCCAGGGATAAGTAAACGTAGCACGTCGGTTGTTTTTAAATATTAAAAATTTAAACCCCGTACGTAGGCCGTTATAGGGCACGCTAGCAAAACCTATATTAAAGTGAAACTGCCGTTGTCGGAAAATAGGGTTTTGCAAAGGCCAGATAGGAATTTTTAGTTGGAAAAAATAGTCTGATACCATTACCTACTCATAGAAGTATTGTCATGAAGGAGGTGAAACAGTTCGATCTCAGGCAAAAATGCAAAGAGATCATAAAAAAGCACTAAAGTTTTCATGGAGAGATTTAATTTCGAAAACAAAATATTTGCTGGATTTCCTTAAAGATAACCTAAAATTTTTATTTGATTTTATTTGAGAATGAAGATATTTGACATGTAAATTTTCTAAAAACAAAAGTTAACATAGTATTATTGCTCTGAGATTTTTTATTTATTTATTTATTTATTCAAACAAAGAGATTACAAATCATACACAAACCTCGCAGTTGGAGTACGTATAACGTTGATACAACTGAAGATGATGTGCGATAGACAATAATTTTGTAAAGAAGGCAATATATATTATAAATAGCTACGAAAGGAGATATTAAGGAGCCCACGCTGCCTTAAAGGTGCATTGGATTACAGAAAAGAAAAGAGAAATCAATTACTTAAGTAAGGTACAGTTTACACAAACATTTACGTCACATTATCCCTCTCGCAACATTCTGATCAGACTAGGTATGGTTGATTCTTTATACATTTCTAGTTTACAGTGAACTAACTTGTAGCTAGTGCTTTTTCTGTTATACCTTCGACACATATATGGGGGATTAGTAATTTCAAAATCATTTATCCAATGAGAGAACCTTTCGCTTTTTAAAAGTGCTTTTCCAAAATTAGACAACAGCATAGTGAATCTCTCCTGAAGCGGGACAAGCCCGATTTCTTTACAAATGTCAGAATAATTTCTATCACTAACATACCTTTTCACAATAATGCTCAGTGCCCTTTTTTCTACCTTCAATAATTTAATTTCTTGTTTTTTGTTGAGGCTGGTGGACCATAACACTGAACAGTACTCAATAACACTTCGTATTTGAGCCACATACATGTTTTTTATTTGTGTAGTTGTACAACCATTAAGTCGTAGTTTTCTGAGGATAAAAAGCTTCTTGCTGGCCTTGTTGCATATGTACTCGATATGTGTATTCCAATTTCTTTTATTATCTATCATGACTCCAAGTAACTTGGTGTGTGTTACGGTTGGGATACTAACACCATCTACTTCAACGCGAAAATTACAATAGTTTTTTTCCCTCGACTTATCAAAAATTATAACATTACTTTTCTGGGGATTTAATACCATTTTGTTACACTTCATAGTTTTGTTAAGCTCATTAATACATTAATTCATGCAAGGATTTTCACCGTATTTGACAGCCTCTGCTATGCACATGTCATCCACATATGCATTCATTATTGTGTTTTGTTTGCTGAATTTATCACGGAATGTTTTCAAAATGTTATTTACCATTACGATAAATAAAAGGGGAGCTAATTTCGTACCCTGAGGGGTAAAATTCGAAATTTTTATAAACTTAGAGCAATATCCATTCCCTCTAGTGCACTGGAGACGATCCCTTAAAAAATCGCATAGCCAGTAAATGTCATGTCTGCAAATTTCTAAATCATGAAGAGTCTTAATCAGCACGTTATGATCAATTAAGTCAAACGCTTTTGACAGATTCAGTAAAACTAATTAATCCGAGTTATTTGCAAACCAACGATTTTCCAAAAATAGCGAGGATTCATGTTCACTGGTCTTTGTGATTCGGATGGTTTGTTTCAGATATGTTTTTTCCAATCGGTATTGCGTCACAAACTTCTTGGAAATACCGTTTCAGGTCCTCATCACTAATGTGTCCGAGAACGGATTGAATTTGTCGTCTCAGCTCCGGTGGTGATGACGAGTAGTTTTTGACTTCTCTTGTGATAGTATGGATTGATGTGCATCCACTCAAAAAAATTTCAGCAGGTCAGCGCTTTTTAAATGCGAATTAAGTAGCGGCGGTCGTGTCTTTCCATTTTTGAAATGATTTATTCAATTTTTCCCTTAATTGGGATGATGTACAGAGCTTAGTTTTTTTGTAGTGTTTTCAAGACTTTCCTCCAAAAGAGTTTCATCCTCCATATCTTTGGATTCAGCCCGGGATGTTTTCCTACGCACCCTTTCGTTCACATACGTGCTCTTGGGTGGGTTGGCAAGACTAGTAGAAAGGTTTTTGCTACCTTCAGAAGTGAAGACCATTTCATCTATAGATGGAAACACGACACTATTTTTTGGGCACATTTTGATTTCATGGCCATGTTCTTTGCACTTGTAGCATTTCTTGGTACCATGCTCGATTTTCACTTTAATAATGTCCGTACCGAAGTCTAACTTTTGAAAATCTGGTAAACTTACGGATTCATTTTTAAAAATCATTCTCACCATCAAAGTATGCGATTGAATGTGGTCAAAGCCTGGGGGTGCATTCCTTATAGGGAGTCTCCTAAATTCAGATTTGATCTCACCATACTCACATAAAAATGCTTTGAGTGGTTCGTAACTGTCAAAAATCGGCACTCCTTTAATAAACACGGTTTTAATT
This sequence comes from Seira musarum, assembly GCA_027743895.1. Classification (NCBI taxonomy): domain Eukaryota; kingdom Metazoa; phylum Arthropoda; class Collembola; order Entomobryomorpha; family Entomobryidae; genus Seira; species Seira musarum. Next base: position 13,018 of record JAHZMX010005330.1, read on the forward strand.
GCGGGTGCGTATTCTTTGATATTTAGTTCAATTCCATTGATAACTACGAATTGATTTTGTAGCATACTATCACAATCCTCTTCTGAATAGAAGAAAACACCGTAATTGTTCCCCGTTATTCTTCCGAAGCTTTTGATTTTCTTGGGGTCAACAATTTTTGACAAAGCTACTAGATAATCACAAATTTTTAACTCGTTATGGCATTTGACTACTACACCAAATAGCCCACTTTTTTCTTCACTACCTGAAATCATTGTGAACGGCTAGCCTCTTGGGCTAGCTCAAAGTATTTTTAGAGTTTAAGTTTTGTTGAAGTTTGGGTAGGACAGCTCAAATAGTAGACGTCTACTCTGCTTGGTCCTTTGAGAAAGAAGAAAGATGTCACATGCCATCATCTTAATAATAGGCGTGGTCTTTTCCCTCTGTGTACTAAAGGCGTTCGTTTTTACTGATTATGTTAGCTTAAATAAAAAATTATATACCAGAGATGATAAAAATACATCTTGTTTGGTAAAGAGAGTCGTTAATTTTGATTATGACATAACTTTCTCAAACTAGAAAAGTAATGATTTGTCCAATAATTACGCACCAGAAGCAGAACTGACCACTTTATGAGTTTCCAGGTACAAAATTGTCTTGAAATCAGAGATTAGTAGCTCGACAAAAAAGATCTTGGTATTAAAATAAAGGTTGAACTTGAAGATCACGGATTTCATGCACGGTTAAAT
>JAHZMX010005331.1:0-24266 GCA_027743895.1 Seira musarum
TGATGATGATTCATTTTCCGTATGATGTTATTATGCGAGTAGCAATGCTCTGGCTCTCCCTTATCTTCTCCCTCTTTCTCCAAACTTTCATTAATACATATATACACATGCTTTATACTGGCTGACATGCAAGAAAAAAGACGTGCATACATACATGATTTCTGTAGGCTTTGAATGAAGATATAGAGTAATGCGTGCATTCGTCATACACCTTTTTTTTGTGAAAGTAGTGATAAAGGGAGAAACGTATATGCATACTATTTTGTGCTGAATGACGATATGATGTGCATAAAAACTTTGGTCTCCGTTTATTACGTGGACAAAAGTAGGCAGAGCTTAGAAACTTGCATGACTGGCACTGTAATGTACATACTGCAGGAATTAGTGCTTTCTCCGTACATACGTAAGAGATTCGGGCCATACCCCCTTTTCCCTGTGTACTGTCCACATATAAAAATGCGATTCCAGTATTGAACACAAGAACTGCTCATTGTAGACGGAAGCGAAGAGAAAGCTGGTTTGGATTGTTGGAGTAAGAAGAGGGACGGAGAAACACGAAGAATCGGAGAAGAATAAAATATCCCATTATTTTGAGCTTGTCTTTTGTGGTGTCGTGTCTGTATTCGTTTCTCTGGTGTACGTAAGAAACGTCGTCGTATCACATTCCAAATATGTATTATATTTGCGCAGAGACACCATACAAGGCTTGTATTGTCAGCGGAGAATGGGAGAACAGCCCAAAATGCAGTATATTTTATGTTTGGGAGAAAGAAAAGCGAAGAAGGAAAGTACACTCTCCACCACTGGCATTTAAGTAGTCCTTGCCCATCTCGGTCTTATAATACGGTGTAAAGTTAAGGGAATATGATGCCCAAGTGCATTTATTTGACAATAAAGGAAGGAAAACGCTACGGTTTTCTCGAGCCTTTCCTTTCTTGATGCGAGAAGAGTAGTTAGCATATAGTGCTCTGCTCTGCGCTTCATGCAAAGGTGTTGCTAGTGTTTGAAGAGTACTTCTTCTCATATCGTATCCTATGATGGTGTTGACTGTATCTATGACTCTCTGACGCCGAAGACGACAGTTATAAGCTTTCTTTCCCCCTTAAACTTCTCTGGAGCATTATAGTAGCGTAGCAGGGAAAAGCTGCTTCATATGAATATACCAAAAGTACTGACGTCAGAAAGTATTGATCTTTCTTCTCAACTTTTCTCTCCTCTTTCTCGCATTCTCTCTCTTCTGCTCTTCTGCTCTCTGCCGTGCCGTGTGCGAATGAGCGTGAGAATACCTATCTGTGGCTTGGCCTGCTGGCTTTGGCTTACTTTACTTTTCTGAGCACCCCACTTAGCCTACGTGGCCTTTTTCATCCGTTCCAATTGATACATCCGTGCATCTTAAATTACCTATAATATCAGCTTTCAGTTTACTTTTCAGACACGCTTTTTCAACCCTTACCCATGCAATCTTCATGAAATCAGGACATCCCATTCGAATTCTTCTTTCAAAAATCTAATCGCATATTTTGCACGTATCTGAATGAAATGTAAATAACGTTTATAAATGTAGGTAACATATTTGGCGCTTATTTTTAAAATTAAACAGGCGACAACTTGATTTTCAAGAAAATCCAAAATTTTCTTGAAGTGTTCTGAGTTATGCCATTTCAATTTCAAAGAATTGCTCGCAACTAGATTCAGGTATCACATTGGGCGACTTTTTATCATATTAATAGTCATTAGGCTTGTTGAGCTTGTTTTACATAAAGCTCGCACAATAAAGCTAACGTAAGTGGAAGTATGTATGCACTTAGGTACACGGCATTATCGGCAGCATAACTTCATGACATTTTCCCTGCGCTTCCTGTTTATCTCTCTTTCCCTCTGTCTCTCTTTCAAAGGAGAAGAAAGCATCTTATTCCAAAATGTAAAACATTGAAACGTTGTTATTGTTGGTTTAGACTTTGTTTTTGCTTTACAATCAAATATTGATGTCCCGAAGCCATTTAAAATGGAATGAGTTCATCTTCTGACTTCTGTCATTTTAAGTCACATAGATGGATAGATGGATCATGTAACTGGACAACTTTTGCTGTGCACTATTTGATAAAGGCTCTTTTAAAATTATGGAGCCTGTGCTGAGACTGAGACGAAGGCTAGTGGCAAGAAATGTTTACTCAATTTTGTTATAACTCCTTCCTGTATTTGTGGTAAAATAATGGAAAAAGATTTTACATGGCTTTATTTCTCTTTTGTGTAAATGCTTTCAATTCAACTTTGAGATTACGGTCCAGAGAGTCGGGATGACAACAGATGTAGTTAATGACTAAAATGAATGGTGCGATATTTTTATCCTTTCATGACGAACATCCGCTTCAACATCGAAATCATGGAAAGACAAGCCGTCGATCAAGCATGTTTTGTTCGTCTAGAGACATGAGAGCCTCTATTGACGATAAAAGGTTGAAATGGAAATATTCTAGATTTATGCTTTTTCGCTTGAAACATATCATCGTTGATGACTAAATTAAATTAAAGCCATGTACCTATTTGTCTTGTTTTCAAAAACTAATCATAATAATGATCAGGATGTTGATGATGTGATCATCATCATCACCATCCTCATCATCAACATCACGTCGTTTCCATAATAACTAGATAAGTTACTACATCTTTTCATTTGACATCTGTCTCATATCTCCCCATTAGCTTCGCTGAATCTGAAATAATTATTTACCATATGCTTCGAACTCAAGGTCCAAGAGTGGATCAAATCACATTCTCCCGGTGACATTTTCCCCATATTCCAATCGTCTTATTTTTTGACGCATTAACTTGTTTAAACACTGACTCTAGATGGAAATTGATAATATTGCTGTCTCGTTGGGACTTAAGTAAGAAGAAAGAGAGCAGGCGATAGGCATAGTGTTCGCAATAATACTTTTCAAGCACCCTATTTATTGACCAGATGTTTCCAGGCAGTTCCTTCATGCTTTATCTACCAGTTTTGAGCATGACACAAGAACAATAGGAAACATCTTAAGTAATATATAAATCCCAAACATAAATGAAGTCAAAAACATTTACCTTCTTTAGAAACGCTTTTTCTCTGGTACTTTTCAATTAGAAAATCCTTATTTTGCGCAACGATTCCACAATTCATCATTTTAGTCCATATGCGCGTTTCCTCCTCATCATTTGGGCATTGGGCATTGTCATGAAAAATGTCAAATCATCATTTGCCATTTGCGTATAGGATTATATAGGTGGCTAAACGACAGAAGAGAAAGAGATCACATTTTGTTTAATCCTTTTTCATCTGATGCCCTTTGACATCAGTCCTTGCACGAGCACAAGCTTAACTTACTGTCAACCGTTGGCATCAATTAGAGAGAGATCATCAGAAAGAATTTCACTTCAAAAGATGGAACTAATTAAAGCACGTATATTAATGCAAGTAGGTATCTCCATGTTCATTTTACAAACTGCGCATAAGTTTATCTGCGTCATTAGCATCTTCCAGTAGCAAGAAGATCACTAGAGAATTATTTCAACATCAAAAACTACAGTTTTAGGAAGAAGTCCTAATCCCACATCGCAGTTCCTTTTTGAAGTACATAATGCGAATTCACCTTTCGCAATATTTGTTGCTATTTTCCATAAACACTCTTTTTATTTTCCCCTCGAATGAATGCAAAGAACGAAGCTTTTCTTGCCAAAAAATATCGAATTTCTAAGGGGTAGTCATGTTTATCAAACTAAAAATGACATGATTTATTCGCAATCTCATTTTATCGCATCACCGGCTTATCTTTTCAAATGCCTTTTGACAACTTTTCATAACTCGATCATGATTCGCAAAAATGGAATATATTTCCGTTTGACTTTCATATCAATATTGTTTAATGGAATTTGATTCCGAATTTTACAGACTAAATAATTTTCAGAGAAAAGGTAATGCGACTTTGACTGAACGATATGACATCCGCATCAGCTTAAGTCAGTTAGCTTTCATTTCTGTTTGACTTTGTCAAAAGCAATAGGCAAGTTTTTCATTTCCTGACATTTCTTCTTCATTACAAGCATTTAATAAAGCATCATTAGAGTGAATTCGTCTATCTCAAATCCTATAATCTTTTTCCTTTTACAAAACTTAATATACATGTAAAACTGCAACACAAAAAAAATCAGCAATTCTCTCATCTCCTTCTTCTGCGACGATGCCATAAGCTCAAAGTACTTTGACTCATTGTCAGTACTTAAAAGCGAGATTGATTTTCATTAAAGTACAAAAGGATGAAATATGAAATAGTACTTTATTAAGTTTCCATCGCATGATCTACTTAAGCACAACATTAAAAATCCGAACTCAAAAGATGTCTCTTCGATGATAGTGAAATCTGCAACTTTTCCATATGCAGTATTTTTAGTTTAGATCAATCCAACTAAGTAATACTTCTTAGATAAGTACATATTACCCGAAAGTATAAAGACTCGTGCTCCTAAATGCCTTTTGTCATTTTGTGCGTCTACTTTTTAACAAATGGGCACACTTTACTATACTCATAAGTACTCCGTATATTAGTGTTTTCGCGGAAACTGAACGGGATGTAGTTGATGTAAGAAAATTCGCAGAGAAAAGAAAGCATAACAATTCGCCATTTGCTCTTTTGTTCCAGTAAAAAGGTTTTAGGAAAAGGATGTGTATTTATTTCAGCTTTCTCTTTTTCCATTGAAAATGAGTTGGGAAAGGAAGAGATGAAGTAGAAAAGAGAAAGTTAAGTCGACACTGCCTTCAAGAGAGAAAGTAAAACCAAAAATAATGTTGAATGTGGCTAAAGGCTTTCACTTAAGTGAAAGTAGTGTAGGTACCCCGCTGAACTGTGTACTGGTGGTCAACATGCTGCTTTCTCCTCCTGACTTACTTTTATCAGATCACTTCTTCTCCCAGAAAAAGGGCACACATTCATGAATGGAATATGAAAGTACGGAGAAACAATAACTCAATATGGCATAGATGATGGATAGGTGGTCGGAGTAGAGAATTTAATTTGAAGGGGTTTGGTTTTTCATAGCTTTTAGAATTTACCAATTTTAAGTAAAAGGTTTTGGTTTCCTTCCGAAAACTACGTTGCATTTTTCTTTTCCCATTAATTACCAATTAGACAATAATTGAATAGATAAACAAGCTACTACTTCAACTTTTGCAAATGAACATCAGCGTATCGTTCGATGCAAATTAAAAAAGTGTGCATGTGCTGAAGGAGAAAGCAAAGTCAAAATATTGACGAAAAATAAAAAGAAAGCCCTAACTCTCATCTCAACCTAAACAGTACGACTCATGTGAAGGTTCATAGTTCATAATGATAAAAATGATCAGGTAGAGCATAAACAATTCGCAGAATTATTAGGGGTTCTCATTTTTCATGGCTTGGGAGAGAGTCAGCCTCGCAGCGAAGATTAAAAGTGTTTTCATTTTCCATACTTTTATAACATTAAAAGCAAACAAGGTTTTCATGGCATGTAATACGACGATGACTTTTCCTCTGACCTTTTAGCTTAGCTTACCCGGTTCGGTCTCTCCTACCTGTTTAGCGCAGCAGGAAAAAATTATATGCTTCCACTCTTCTTTCCCTCTGTTTTCCATATTTTCCTTTAAATTTCAAGGGAATTCGTATTTAAGTAAATTATACATTATTATCATTTGTGCCATCTTAATCATTTCAAAATTATAATGACTGTGCCGCCCTCCATATTCACATTGCGCCTATTTCAACACAAACATCAATTTTAATCGCTTTCTTCGCTTTATCCTCTACGTGTTTGCTTTTCAAAGAAGGATGCAAATATATTTTCCGCTTATCTAATCAATAATCTTAAAATAAACTACATTTCTTCTACTGTAAAATGTAAAAGTCAGGCCTATCAAAATGAACAACTCGTAAAAATTGGTCGCTTCATGGAAAATTTTGGGGGGGGGGGTGAAATACTTTAAAACTTGGTTGCCTAAAATACCAAAATTTATGCCTATGGCACACACGCAAAATCGAACGAAATCAAGGGGAACATGCGAAACAAAACTGGAAAATCTGCTCCAGTCCAGTGTTTTCCCAAAATCGAATCGAATAAAACAATAAGAAATGCAAACGGGTGCATAATAATTCATCGTCAAGTACTTAAGGTTCAATGATATGATGACAGGGTTGCAGCTGTGAATCAGTCATGTTGTCATTAAAAATGCTGACTATACAAACATGATGCATTTGACATAAATAGAGGTGCTATTAATGCTACTCCCTTTTCCCTGGAAATTATGACGATGATGAGTGCAACAGTTTACTTTTTACTTTGTTACTGACGCACTTTCCACCCACACGTATACGTTTTCACACTGTACTAGCAGAATGGAATCACCATATACCACTCCAGTATTAGGAACTAGGACTAGGACCATGACTCTACGACATAAACGGGTGCAAACTACAAACAAAAATGTATTTTTCAGGATAAGTTTTTTTTTCATTTATGAATGAACTGGACGAACAGATGAAATGGAGAAGCAAAAAGCTGCTAGAAGAGGACAAGAAAAAAAGAGTATTGCGCGTAAAGAGAAAATTCAGAGAAAGCAGTATAGAATGGGGCAAAAAGGACTGGCTGGACTTGGACTGGGTAAAAGAAAGTAAGAAAAAGCAAAAGTTTTTGTACAACACAGACCGATCCTTGGCGAGCTTTGAAGGACCACTCCACTCACTTCTTCAAGCTGTAAAACATGTAAGCAAAACTTAATGAATGTATGAACTGCAGACTTTCTCCCTTTTCTTTTCATGCGGATATTGACCTAACACTAGCAAAAACACGGTATACGAAAAAATCAACTTCATTTTAAAAGAATAATATCTTCAAGCTTGTTTTTTTTTCTCCCAATCTACGTACTCCAACTCTTGCCTCGCCTTTCTTTCCTCATACAAATAACCTTAGTTAGCGTGATCAAATTACATAGGTATCTTCATATTCATTGTAGCATGGAAGGTTTCACTTTCAAACGAAATGAAGCCATGTTTATAAAAATGGATAATTGGCCATAACATAATTATGTGATCAGATGAGGGTAAATGTTGACATGAATCATTTCCATACTCCTTTGTTACAACGAATCAGAGCGAGTAATATGATATGAATAAAGCCTTATTCAATTTTGTAAACTGACAAATTATTTGCCGACTGGCTGAAAAGGAATGATAATCACGGACGGAATGGAAATGAAGAAAAGCTATTGTGAATGGTATAGGATATTTAAAAACCCATCTTTATTACGAAAGAATTTTCCAACAAACTTGTTAGAAAACGACAAAAGGAAATAATATCTATTTGCCCTTCTTGGCCTTTATTTTCCTCATGTAGAATTCGAGCTCCCTTCCTTCTAAGATGTAACCGTCGGCACGTCCTACCTGACCGGGTCGGCTGGAAATACAAGCTGAAAAATAGAAGAAGAAAAGATTTTAACGAGTGTTTTGACGAAGGACAAGTATAAACATGCTAAAAGTTTCTGGGAACGGAACTCAGAGTAACTATGACATGTATTAGCGCCCACTGTTCGATGGCGATATAAAGTTTGTCATCCTAGCTCCACAAATTGACAAAAGCAAACCTAAACCTAAATTCGTGCCTACCTTCACAGTTGTTTCTAAAATTCATTTGAAAACATAAGTTACCTAAAACGCGACCAGTCTGGAATTGTTCTTCTACGGCAGGGTCGACCTTAGACGTCTTCTGTCTAAGCTTAAGCTTCTTCACGATCTTTTTCGATCTTTTCTTGTTAATGATCGCCTCCTCAGCTTCGGTCTACAAAAAAAATTATTTTGAATATATGATGAGTATTTGAAAAACATCCACTGCAGTCATTTCAATCGCTATTTCGAACAACTCTTCCTTACCATTTTTGCCAACGATCCACATATTAAATAATAAACCAAATCAATGTCTTAATTTTTAATCTAATTTGAAATAAACTTCAGAACGCTGTGGAATGATAGGTGAATCGCTCATTATGATTCAGTTGACACGCAGAATCATCACTGTTAATTGACTTGGGTGTTGTCTTTTTATTGCATTATGAATACTTTATCAGTATTATTTTTTTTTTGTACTTACACTCCGAGCCCCATGAGAAGTTTCCGGTATCAAGCCTCAGTGCCCTGTACTTGGTGTTACCTCCACGGGTTCTGACGAGGTGAACTCGTCTTTGACCCAACTGAAATAAGTCAAATTATTTGGATTATGTTATTCAATATCTACGCAATATGTATACATCTTACAATCTGAATGATGAAAATTAATTTATCGTAAATGGTATTTGATTTCAGAACGTTAGAGGTGAAATAGTAACTGATTTCAGCATCAGGTTCAGACGGTTAATTCATCATGATCAAATCCTCAGCGAATTAATTAACAGTGGAACTTCAAGACGTAGTTTGAATCAAGCCTCAGTGCCCTGTACTTGGTGTTACCTCCACGGGTTCTGACGAGGTGAACTCGTCTTTGACCCAACTGAAATAAGTCAAATTATTTGGATTTTGTTATTCAATATCTACGTAATATGTATACATCTTACAATCTGAATGATGAAAATTAAATTTATCGTAAATGGTATTTGATTTCAGAACGTTAGAGATGAAATAGTAACTGATTTCAGCATCAGGTTCAGACGGTTAATTCATCATGATCAAATCCTCAGCGAATTAATTAACAGTGGAACTTCAAGACGTAGTTTGACACTCAACGCAACTCCACTAATTATAACGATGACTGGAAAGGAAGTAAAAGTTACCTTTGTGTTGGCGGCGGGACGTCCTAACTCGAACTTCCTTTTCTTTCGAATGGCCACACGTTTTCCTCCTGTGGCCCTCCTCTTATGGTAGTGATCGCGTGATATACCTGTGTATCAGAAGTAAGAAAACCGTTAAACTTCACAATAATCGAATCATGTTTATCACATGACCGTCTAAACTGCCAGAGTCCTCCGACCATTATTACAAGGTCAAAATATATGATAAATCAACAATTAAAAAAGCAGACGTTAATGTTCAATAATCACAAATAAGGGTTAACCGTTTGCACTGATTAATTATTGTCATTGAAGGTTTACTTACCCATTTTTAACGACGATTAATAATAGGTCTTTGATAAACAGTTCACCATCTGAATGACTGACTTTCCGTGGACAGGCAAACATGCAAGTGCTGCATAAAAGCGGTATGCGGAATGTAATGTGGCTGATCTTAAATATGCCCCGTTCCCATGCTTGTGCCAAGTTGTGTTCAGATTTTCTCTATGCATTCCATGCGTTCAATGCTTACAATTTGACTGCGAGGCTACCTGGCATAAGAGTTCGGTGCTCTAAATTCAAACAATTTTCATAAAAATGAACAGATGGCTCTCGTCGTCACTTTCAAGAAGTTCTTTGTTTTATCCTTTCAAAAACAAAACAAGCGCANGCATTCTATGCGTTCAATGCTTACAATTTGACTGCGAGGCTACCTGGCATAAGAGTTCGGTGCTCTAAATTCAAACAATTTTCATAAAAATGAACAGATGGCTCTCGTCGTCACTTTCTTAGTTTAGAAGTTCTTTGTTTTATCCTTTCAAAAACATGCTTCATCCTCAAACTCGATTCATCATTTGATTTCGATTTGATAAAAAATGACCGATAGAGATATTATAATTAATTATGATTCGTAATTTTTATTTGCAATTGTTGCATCTTTAAAAACACAACATCTGTCTTCAGGGTCTAATGTAAAAATTCTTGATCTTTTTAGGAAAAGGAAATTAATTTTTGCTGACATCATGATTTTTAATATTAGAAATTTTTTCATGCCCTTTTTTCTATTTCAAATCAACCAAGGCATAAGAACTACATATTTTATGACCTTCGTGTAATTTTATGAAGATTAGGAATCCGAATTCACCTAACAGACGAATGCGAATGTGTGTACCAATTTATATACTAAATTACTTCGCCACACCAGTCCGCAAGGAGAGAATTAACAAGATACATAATACATATTTGCGCTACTTATCTATAGTCTATGGAAATTGTTAGGTTCGCATTTAACGTTCAGGATGTATCGCTCTCATAATTTCAAGCATCGCCTACACCTACCTTCTCCAACTTAATTGCTCTTGATTTATTAAATATGCATTCATTTGCAAACAAATTATATAATTATGATGCAAAGTATTTGCCTGTCTTGTGTTACACCTCCCTGACTGTTGTGCCAATAGTACAGAAACATCTTCAATTTTGCATTACAAATTAACCAAAGAACTTATCCATCATTTCTCTTATGATAGATCTATGATTTTGAGTACCTCGTAGAAGCAAAAAGATAAGTATTACATGTTAGCAAATTTTTGAAATATTAAGAATATTTATCCAGCACGGTGTTCCTTCGAACACATTGAAACACTAACGAAACAAAACAAACACGTCCGTCCGTAGTGCCTGTGCCTAACTCCCACTCACCCACTCTGATCTGAGAATATGGGGAAAGTCAACTATGTATTATGCATTTAAAGCATTTGCAAACGAATAAAATATTTTTTAGCAATTTTCTCTAAAAAATAAGAATTCTTATTTGCGTCACTACTTGGTCTTATGTAAATGCTTGACTTTCACATTTATCCCTCCTATTTATTTGGAAACTTTTATGAGCATATTTTTTTAACCTATTCTGAGGAGAATCGAGTAAAAATGCAATGGGAAACCGACAAAACATGACATTAAATTTGTTTTTCTTAATCCTTGAAAACACGCATAAACATTTTCATTTTTTTACCAAAAATATCATCCTTTTCAACACAACATTTTGTATTTTAACAACAGAGAAATGTGCAGGAGTGAAAAGTTGAATCGAAATGTTTGTTGTAACAAGTACGATAAAAATCTCTTGGCACAATTCCTATAAAGCTTAAATGGAATATAAAATCAGGATTTGTATTGCAAAACTTTCTGTTTCAAAGAAGAAAGACTTCATCCGCAGAACAATAACAATTTTGCTTGTTGCGATATCTGTTACTCGTTCCCTGTCTGGTTCAATATCATTTTTTTGTAGCGTCAAATAATATGAAAGAAAAAACAAACATGACTTTATCAATGAATGTTTCCTCTGCTGACTACCTACTACCTACATAACACGAAAGCGTAGTTTACTCTTTCGAAACAAGTAGGAAGAAAGTTGATTGACTTCGTGTTTGATGACGCTCGCACAGAATTCATTTAGGAATCAGTTGTAAAACTTATCGCAAAAATCTATTACGTTCTATTCGTCCATTTTCCGAATTAGGAAGAAGCTGCACATTTGACATTTAAGTACATACATTTATTCGTCTCTTTGAACATTTATTCCTTTCAATGTGCTGGAATGAGGATGGAGAACGCCTTACCGTTTCTTTCTTCCGCCTACTGCGTGATGATTGTGAGTTGGTAAGACTCATAAAAAGTGGTACACAAAAAGAACTGTTTTTCTTCACAAAAGTAAAGCTGTCGGGAAAAAGTCATTTTTTTGTTTCCTTAAAGGCTTCGGCTTCAGCGAAATTCCAGATTTTTTAGTCCATTCAATCTTTCAAGCTCGTAGTTGTAAAAGCACAAGATGTTTTCTGCCTGGAAGGAAGACAAAACCATATCTTTTTTCTTTCATCTCATGCATCCTTCAATCCAAACTGTACTACTGTTCCTTAAAAGGAAACTGGTAAATGAGATTTTATGGATGCTTGAATAGAATGGAGTACGTTTTGTTTAACCGCTGCTGCGATATCTAGCTCTAGGCATAAGAATTGACTTGTGCTTGTGCAGCACACACATGTACTATATGATTCACCGTAGAAAAACAGATTACCTCCAACCCAAATTCTTAGCGCTAATCAAGAGTTATATTGAAATTTGAAATCATCAGATATATATGTACTTTCATGCAGCAAAGGTGGAGGAAAGAAATAGCCGGGAGATGAACTTCTTAGGAATATTTGAGGAAACACCCGACACTCTATTACTTAATGACATCATCTAAACATTCTTACATCATCCCTCAACTCATTCTTCAATATTGTTTTCCTTTGTTTAACCCCGCAAATCTAATTTGTTTTCAATATGCCAACTAGCTGCAAACAAGCCGTAATGATTTGAAAGAAGCAATGAAGCAATGTTCAAAATGGTATTGATGAGCGGAGTAGAAAACTTTTAAACAAAAAGTCGAGGTTGTGCAAATGCCATCAATATATGGATATTGAATACTTCTTCATTAATACTATTTAACGAAAAGGAAATTGCTAGTGTTTTAGAAAATACAGAAATATTTTCCATCCGTTTGCTTAAAATTTTAAAATACAAGGGCTTTATTGTGAAAATTGCAGGGTAGGTAATTCTAAATTTGAGCCATGCTTAGATGGATGATTTAGTAGTCAAACGATTAAGACTCATGAATTTGCCTTAAAAGGATACATAGGATAAAGAGACCCCCATAATTCACCATTTCTTTTGGATGCCAGAATTTGAACACATTTCATAACTTTAATTTAAACAATTCTTGGTCGGCAGAGCAAAAGCAGCACGAAATGCTGGTCCATAAAGTACATTTTAGTAATATTGTCTTCCGCCAGTCAATTTGAATCAATCAAAAAGCAATGTTTTCAGGAAACATAATATTTTTTTGAATCCAACGAAAAATCAACTCAAAAGTTATTCGGTCTTATAATCTTGTAAATCTGTCTGCAATCATGGGATCAAAATGGTGCTGTCTACTTATTCTACATTAGTCTCCAGCTTGAATAGAAGTAGCCCGTTCAGCCCGTCACTTGAAATTAATGTCACCACTTGAGACCTTTCCAACGAATGTTGTCCTTTTCTACGTTTTTATTTATGACATTTCACCTGATGAATGATGTTTTTGAAGATGTTTTAGGAAAAACTCTAAAGCTTGCTTGACCGATCTAACCCTAAACACACCTGCCATAAGCATTCTTTGTAGTGCCATTAGGTGTTCAACAAAACATGTATACCTAATAAAATAGAGAGACTTCTTTACTCGTCTCTCAAAAAGGGCAGTCTGTCTACTTTCTCGCCTTCTCGTCCAGTCTTTAAAAATTTATTGTCACTTTTCTTGTCCTTTAACGAAAGGATCGAAGAAGCACCTACTAAAATGAACCCATTAGAAATATAAAAAATCTACACCTTGAATCAAAGCTACCAATGCTGCATACCTGAATAAAACCTTTAGATGCATTCATTCTTATGTAAGTAGCTGCCCAGTCAGTCGGATTAGGTTGAAATCGGTACGATGGCGTAACTCATAGTCAGGTTGTTTTTTTTAAATAAGGAAGAATTTTTGACACCTTTTAGTAATAACGCCTTTCAAATTCAAACTGACTGTACTGTTCGTTACTAGATTCTCTTTTGTGTGACGAAAATATATATGTACTTCATCATTTTTAAGGTAAATATATAGGGTTACAAAATATCCGATGCCTAAACCTTGCCCCCTTACGTTATAAAACACGTAATAAGTTAAAAATTTCAGCAGCCACGAACGGCTTCTCTTGTTCCTCTCAATATCATCCCGATGGGAATAAGATAAACAAGATTAGATTCTTTCTTTTTTGCGGCTTGGTCTGGATTTGAGAGCACATTTTGGTTTACGCACATGAACAATCTGAACAAAGGGAGGAAGCAAGGACATAATGTATTTCAAGCATATACGCAGTAAAGGTTAAGTAAACGTTAAATCTTGGATTGCATTTTCAACGTTCACTCAGTTCAATTCGTTGTCCAGCTTATGAAAATGTACATTCGAACACTGAATGATGTCAACTATCAACAAATCTTTGCTTTTCATAAGAAATAATGAATCATTCAGATTGGACCAACTGTCCTCATCCTAAATCCTAACAAGATTGTGCTGAAAATCTGTTATACGAAAATGCATCCCTTGCAGCATCAAATCGAGATTGAAAGATTCTATTCCCTGGAATTCTTCGACTTTACTATGATACGTCGTAGATTAAGAACATACCTGAAGTTCTCAACTTTTGTCTGCGAGTCCAGCAACGATTTTATAAATTTACAAGAATTTCTTAATAATTATTTTAAAAAAGAAAGCTCAATCTGCAAATTTGAGAGATTCTAATTTACCCAACTAACGAAAGTAATAGAAACAAAAACATCCTTTTTTATAAAAAAAAAGTCAAACCTTTCGGCAATAGTATATCATTATCCTGAGATTCTTTTAGCTAGTTTATATCGTTCGATTCAGATAGCTTTTTTTTTAAATGCAAAACGGGTTCAAGTTTCACATCACCCATCAACACGTTAAGACCGCAGCAACTTTTTTATCACAAAAATGTTTACTCGTTTTTATTTCATTACCAGAAGTTAAAAGATGAAGTGTTGAAGAGTGCAAGTCTTTTTCGGCTGAAGAATACATAAACAAGGCTCGGCTCAAGTCAAGATCAAGAATCGTATCTATTTTTTTCGTATGCTCAGGATAAAGACAATCGACTCAAGATGAAATTACGTACCTCTAGGACAAAGACGTTGTGGAATGAGTATTGATTACATTACAAACTACCCGTCAATGTTGCATCATTATATATATGTTTATAAATTATAGCCTAAATTAACAAAAAGCAGCTTAAATTTCATTGAATTAAGAGGACTGGCAAAAATGCGAATGAGAAAGCCGTCAAAATAAGTCTTCTTTGACATTTGTGGATCCCTCTCCAGAGTATGTCATGTGTTAACTGCAACGTAACAAAATCGTCTCATTTTTGCAACTAACCAAAGTATCCAGTTTGATTCGGGTGGATATATAACAAAGAGAAAAACTGTAAAAAATACTGAAAAGTTTTAAACTTTATCCAAAAAACTTATTTCAATTTACATACATTCCGGAGTTGATTCCTTTTTGTGTTCTGAGGTTATTGGACTTTTCCCCTGTACTTTGATGATAGTGATGAGAATTGTGGATGGACTCCAAAATTTCGAGAACTAACGTTTAAATAGTATGCTTTTCTTTTCATTTTCACTCTTCGCGATTTGAGAAATTCGGGGATGCGTTTTGCACATGCTTAATTTTGTTACTGTTACATAAAAGGAGTAATATCTTCAGATTTATGCTATTAAGAGTAACGATAATTTCATGTAAATTGACAAACCTAGATCACATCATCCTATACTTTCGTCTCATTCATGTGTTATCGTTTCTGCTCACGCCTCATTACAAAATCCGACAACTTCCTTCCCTTTTCCAACTTTTGCTCGCCTCTATTTATTGCTTTTTCCAGGATACACGCTCAAACGAATAAAGATTTCTGGTGTGTTTGGATATAAAGCATTACATCCGCAATCGCTCGTGGCTCTGTTTAAAAAATAGAAACCAAGAAATCAAATCGTATCTCTTATATATTTTAACTCGAGTGCAAAATCTACAACATTGCAATAGCAAAATACATTGAATTGATACGCAGGAAGCATTGTGATGACGCAGTATTCAACAATAAAAATGAATTTCATAGTTTTAGTTTGGATGCTTTTATTTCTCTTTTTGTTCATGAAGATTTAATTATTATTATCATCTCAACACACGATATGTTCCAGACTCCAATAATTCAGAATGTTATTCATTTTGAACCTCGTAACTGTAACGGTTCTTAGAAGATGTTAATAACACCGATTTGTTGAGAAAGCATGAAATAATATAGAAAATAATAATTGACTTCAGTGTTAAATATGGTTCGGAAGCGGCATCAAAAAAGGTTTACTTTCTGCATAAATTAAGGTATAATTTTTCGATTCCTAAACGATTATCATTCTTTCTTTCTTTGCTGGCACGAAAAGCAACTGACATGGATTCTTGCTCTCCTTAAAATGTTTATGCAAACGCACGGAATCCTCATACCGAAAGCGACCTGAAGAAGAAAAAATGAAAAACACTTTTTCTCCGACGAAAGATTTTTGTTCTCCCTAAAAGTCCACTTGCAAGTGCCAAGTTAAACTATTATTATTACAAATGTGGACAGGCTCTTCATGGTTTGGCTTTGGCTATTCCCTCCGCATATATATTTTTCCTAGAGCCTGTTTACATGACAAGGGTAAGAATTGTTCAAGACTGGAGAAAAAAGTGTTGGAATGAAGTCTAAGATTCATTTTGCTGAGCAGATAAAAATAAAAACATTGTGTCTGTACCATTTCATCATGATGAGAGTAAAAATTCAGACATTTGCCGACACACATTTTTATACGAGAGACACAAGAGGGAATAGTTAACAGGGGAAAGCTTTTCACGCCAAGTAAAAACCACGGCATAAGAAATTGAAGTGAGTGAGGAACACGTAAGTTCTACTGTTCATATAATACCTAAAAAAATAAGTAGAGACGAAAGAAGAAGGTATGCATTTGAGTTTTGATGGCGTTGGCATTCTATCAGAAGGCATGCTTCAGAATAAAAGTTTTGTTTGCCTTGCCTAAGCTAACAAAGGAAGACGTTTACAGACTTACTAAAAACTAAGCCATTTGGAAGCACTGCATGGCCTTTTTTCTATGTACCTGAAACGAATGATGAATCCACAAAATAGCAAAACACGCTCGAAGCTCACTCACATGAAGTATTCATCTCTCTCTGTGGGAATGGTAATGAAGGCTTACTCCAGGGAAAGAGTGGTGTCAATACACCTTAGCTTGTTCCCTAGTAAGGGACTGCCTTCGTAATGAAACATTTTCACAATCCAATCCAATTCCGATCCGACCTGTGAATGTGATGGTGTGACTGAGGGTTAAAAGGGCTCCTTTCTTATTCCTTACCGTAGTTATGTACATATACTTCATATTCTTTTTTGTGTACACGAGTGATTATAGATATAAAACTGTCTGCGGGTTGCTATACATGCCTAAATACATTTATAGCCAAAGTTCCATTATTTTTTCCGACCGACCGTGATGATGATCATGTTGGAGCTGCATTCTAGTTTAGCTTGTGTGTGAAGGTATATACTCAATAGAGCTAGTCGCACATCCGTCCGTCTATTTTGTCTGTTGTTATTACCAGGATTCCTCCAATCCTCCATCCGACAGTCTCCAGTAAGGAAGGAGCTTCAACAGAGAAAATCCGTATAATGTAGTCAGCCTGAATGAGCTATGTTAGCAGCTAGATTTTACATGCAAGCGAATAATACTCAACCCAATAACATGCTTTGGTGAAATGGATTGAATTTCTTTAGTTTTTTTCTCTCCCTTTTCCCATTGCTGCAATGCTTGCTTGCCCAGCTAGACCAGAAAATATCCTAACCTTTTGGATAACCAAGCTAGGTGTTTGAATGCACTAGATTTTTAGAGACTTTTTTTCTTCCTCTCTAGCTTCACCCTCACAAACAAAAAAAAAATCCACGAAACATTTGATGGTGCAGCAACAGAAGAAGAACAAGAAGAGAACCAGTCACTTACTCACTCACTCAGAGAAGAAGATGAGGAATTCTCATGAGAAAATGACAAACAACTGATATACTGGGTTTATGTAAGATTCACGCTCGGAATTTCGGGAAAAGTTGAAGACAGATTCACAGAAGTATTTTTCTTGCTTCATGTTGTTGAAGGGAGCCTGACAATGGTGATAGGAATTTATTACGTTATTGCAACAACTAACACTAATAAAATCGCTTATAAGAAAGTGGAAGCATTAGTGAAACTTGCTGGAATCTCTCTGGGAATATGAGGATCAACTTTTGGACAAGTGTATAAGTGATCTGAGTGTCTTCCTAGAGGAGTTGAGGAAATGCGCCATAGTTTTATTCGAAAATGGAGTACATTCATAACTTAAAATAAGCCTATGTCACACGCAAAAAAGAATGTAATAAAAGATTTTTCGAGTATCGAGCTTTATAACTTCTGCTTGTGACATTTCGCTATATTGCACGATGATCAAGAACAGAACACAAAGTCAAAAAACGTTGCTAGCAAGTCTGTTGGGATGTACTTAAGTTGTGAAAATCCTTGTGATAGTTTGCAAAGAAGATTATCTGTGAAAAGTGCACTGAGCAAAAGGATTTGTTACCCACCGCGGGTAAGTATCTTAAGATATTTAAAATTGATTTTTAAATAGGTATTTAAAGAATTTTGGTAATCAAATTTTGTCATTTGTCACGATTAACGAGGAGACTTAAAGAATTTGATGGCACATACACATACATTTTTTAAAGTGAAGTAAATCAAATAAATTGTGAAAGACTTTGATCGTTCATTACTCTATATTTTCATCGGGTCAAGTAGAACAAATATTGAAACATTTTCCAATTAAATACACTAACGATTGAAGGCAGATGAGCACAGCACACGGATTTCCTTTCTGTAGATTTAAAGTTACATAATATTCCTTTGTAGCTCATGGCTCATAATGTGATAGTCATCATATCATAAGCATGCCTTGCCTGTCAAATGTCTTCCCCCAGTTCTGTCAAACAGGGAGAAAAATATTTCAGCCGTATTTCCTGTGTGATGATGATGTTTCCGAACCTTATGTGTGTCATGTGTGTGCCCTTTAATACATCATTCCAATCTACGGAATGTGCGACACATCAACAAAGATTTGTTTGTGCGTGTGCTTCCTTTTCAAGAGGAGTGGTATGTCTGCAAAGAATAAGAATTTGGTATGCATGCTTTCGTCATATACCTAGGAAATGTGAGCATCACAAAGAGCCTTTTGTTCACGGAGGAAGTCTCTCTAGATATTGGATATCATCTATTGATATGCATAAATAATCGTATCCAACTTTTGCCTCCGCAGTTTGGCATGAGATGTATACATAAGGAATGGAACAACTCACAGGAGGACAGGAAACATTCCCAAAAAGTATCACGATCACAAACCACGCGTACTTTCAGTTTCATCTTAAAGCATAAACATGACGGTGAATAAAATATGAATTGGCCCCTTTTCCAGTTTTTTTTATATTAGTCCTTTACCTCAGGCCTGGAACCTTATTTTATATTTAAGTATGTTGCCGAATTGTAATTTCATGACTTTCGATTCCATTTTTGTGGATGGCAATCATTTTTTATAAAGATGGGTCACATTATGATGAATTTCTCTGTCGCTTTGCCTTCTTTCTGAAATTGAGTTTGAACTTTTTATAAAGATATGAGATAAAAAACTTATTTGACTAATATTAAACATTTTCATCATTGATGAGCACAGATGGATAATGGATCATTTAATATAAGACTAATGATGGAATTATCGAATGATTAGACGTTGCAAAATATCGCGTCCAAGTAAAGCATAAATATTCAAAATATATCAGAAAATACTGAAGTCAAATCAAGTCACAGTTGTTTAAATAATGATAATGTGCCCATCATATTATTTTATAGAATCATTTTGGATGTATTTTCTGTAGCTTCTGCAGATGCCAAGATTTAGAGTACTATATTAATATTGCCTTCAGTTAGGGAAGGTTGTGTTGTGGTAGAAATCTGAAACCCTCTCTGATCTAAAGACATCATGAGAAAAGTGCTTCGTGGTATAAACGGATGATTTAAGATGTGAATGTTGCATATAGTGTAGTGTAGTCCAGAGTTGAAGGTACTTTTGGACTTGCAAGGCATATTGAGATGAGAATTTGGAGAAATCGTAATAATAACAGGTCAGGGGACTTTGAAGCACTGTTTTCCTGTACGCAAGCACAAGTTTACGCTATCTTACCACCTATTTTTTTATTATATGCGTGTCGGCACTTATGCTTTCAGTCCTTCCCGTTGAGTTCATATTTTCGTTTTTTTTCATGCCCTTCTCAAGAATAAATCAAGAGTGAGGAAGCAAGTCATACAATACATTATACTATGGATCATGATGAAACATACAAGTGCATTTCATTCTTTTCATATGAACCTGATTTAAGTGCATTTCCCTTTTGTTGCCGAGTTATAAATCAATCTGTCTGGAGAAGTACAACGGATAGAAAAGCCCCCTTTAGTGCATGAACTTATGAAGTTTCATTTCAATAATGGAGCAGTTCCGATATAATGGAACTTTTACAATATTTTCTATTTTTTAGAGCTATTGTTCCTCCAAATAGGATGGGAAAAACAATGGTGTAGTCTTGCATAATGTAGCATGAAAAATTTGCAACATTAATGAAGGAGTTCATATTTCGAAAAATAAACAGTAGGAAAACAAAGGAAACGAGTCATGTTCGTAGAACAAACTACAATGAAAAGGGTTACAATGAGAACAAAAGGAGATATAAGCTTTCAAATGTCCAGAGACCGGAAAGAAAATTAATCTTCCTGAGTGTTATCCGGAGGAGTGAAGTTGTTCACCTCTTGATCGAACAAAAAGCTTCCATGGAGTAAGAAGTATACAAAGTTTTACTTGACATTTTATTTCATGCTTGCCAGGTGAACGCAAAGTTCAAGGAATTCTATTTAAAAACTGGGTCTTTGTCTACAGAGAAAAATACACATTTTGCTAAAGTAAAAAAGTAGCCACAATTCAGTTGTAAATTCGAATTTAAAATATAAATCCGCTGAAATAGTATTTTATAAGCAATACATTTATGTTAGAACTTTCAAGTAAAATTTTGACAGCTCCACAGGCTTTTAGTCTGCAAATCGATCATGCAAGTTTGCAATCTCTTGGTAATGCAGGACAGGAATATGAATGAAGCAAATTTCTTTGGGTTTATCTCTTAAAATGCTTTAAACCTCTTGTTATAAAATAACATCTTGTTTATTTTGTCATGAAAGTGAGTCTGCAATGCTTATGAAAGCAATTATTCATTTGTCTTAATCATAAACACTAAACAGTCCACCGAGTTACCCCTCTTACCACATTAAATATTTATACTGTTATCCCATTCATTTTTACGTTTCACCTCGTGGAAAACGAGTAGAGAAAGAGAAGTTGTAAATGGCATGCCTCCGAGAGAGCTGTTTAGCTTGATCATGAGAAAAGGCGTAAAATTAAAGTGAACGATAAAGATAAAAAGAACAAACTGTGTAGGAGGAAGAAGTTGAGTAGGGGCACACTCGTGAAGTTTCATGAAACGCAACAAAACAGTTTGTTACGAATATCCAGATCCAGCAATACTTATTCTACATTTTTTTACCTTCGCATAAGACTAATCGTGTTTATCAGTTTACTTACCACTCCAAAAGTTTCTTCATATCATGCTTGTCCGATTCGTTTCATTCTGATTCCGCATTTTCGTGTATGGCTTTGCTTGTTTCCTCTTATCACGGCAACAACTTTTCAAATCCAACGTGCAATGTGTGAACGAGATAAATATGAAATGTAAATTTCATCACTTAAAGCTTGTCAGTGCTAACTGATCTATTTATTTTGATAAAAATCCATCTCCACCGACTTACTCGACATCATCCAAACATTGCACACCTTCAGACCCGAGGAAGTAATATAGCTCATGCATAAAGGAATTAATACTTGATACATATAAATAGGCAGTCATTCCACTTCTATCTGGAATTTAGTTAGTGTAAAAAGGTGCTAATTTTCCCTCCACATAGTTCAACTAATCATGATCTGTTTTTCATTGTTTTCAGGTATATTCCTCGAAACTACTGTTTATTTTGGAAAGCAATTCAGAGTGTTTCTGAAGTAGTAAAATACTTACTTATGTAATACGTAACCATTCTAGCATCATCGTAAGAATGGTAGTTCACAGGATGTGTAAATCAGTGAAATCTACGCCATAAAATGAGAGCAAGACAATTCAATTTTCGTTTCTTCGAGAAAGCAATTTTAATAATTAATCAAGCATTTGCTTGACAAATCAAATAGATGAAATGCGTCATTTTCTTGACAGCAATAATGGTTTCTCCTGTCATGAAAATCCTTATAGGTAGTAGCCAAAGTCCTCTAGTTTTTGTTGCCCTAATCTTTCAAGAGCCCCTCAATTACAATTGGCCTACTACACACCGCTTCTACTAGTCGTTCTCGTTCATTCGTTACTATTATTAAAATCTGGCTAAAATCATTAGTCCGTCCGTCGTCACAACTGTCAGCTTACAAAATAAACTTGGAACAACCCACGGGGATTGTTATAAAGCACGATGTATAATTTCAGTCATCAAAATAGTCAGGAGTCCTACCAACCTAAGCTCGTTTGTCAAAATCCAAGGAGGAAGACAAGCTGGTTAATAAATCACAGGAAATGCTGTAAATTATTCAGTACTTCCTTAATCCTGTATCTTCTTTCAATTTCCGTGAGCCCTACATTGATGGTAGTGAATGCAGCGAAAAATCCTGGAAATAGGCATAATTCAAACACAGATAGAGAATGCAACGGTATAGGAAACATAATAAGAAACAAAGGATTCAGCTATCCTTGGTGGGAAACGTCCCCCCTTCATGCAGCCGGCTTAGGCGTTTCTTTAGAAACAACGAGGAAACTCTTCGGATGAGAATGCTGGATGTCCTGTTGGGTCTACGGGACCAAAAGGTGCAAAATGCTGCAAAAGCTTTGATACGGTTACTCAGAGAAATGAAATGGCAACGATGTTCAACGACAAGTGGATGGGACCTAAATTGTCCACTGCCGCTGAAATTTTCAAAGAACGAAAGAAAAAGTTTGATGTCACGTTTAAAGATCTACTAACCAGAGCACATGGATCTTTCCATGCGATGTTTGAAAGAACGTGAGTGGAGTGAAGTGACTATCTATTTACAACAATGTTAATTCATATCTGAAATCTGCATGTGTAATGGAATGTGTATTTATTTATAATTTTTGACTTGCTCATTTCAGGTACGGATTGCTGTATATACAACATGCACCAATTTTCCACGCACTCTTTACAACTCTGGAAACTTATTACGACTCTGGGCGTGATTCGCTTGAAGCGAAATTGAATGAATTCTTTGCCATTTTGACTAGAAAAATGTTTGAAGTTTTGAATGCCCAGTATGACTTTGATGATGCCTATTTGTCTTGCGCCACGATAGTGGTAAACGAAAAACAAGGTGGAGACTTGCACCGACAAATTGTTTCTAGTCTTCGACGCTCCTTTGTTGCTACAAGAGCGTTAGCCCAAGGCTTATCAGAGGCGGACAGAGTACTTAATAATTTACAAAAGGTAAACAAATATGTCGTATGTGGTACCTACAATTCATTGGAATAATTTAAAATGCATGAAGTCCTTAATTAATTTTACTTTTAAACTTTGCAAATTCAGATAAAAGTTCCTCAAGAATGTTTGCACTCCTTATCACAAATGGTTCATTGCCCAGTTTGTGCTGAACAGAGAGCCTACAAGCCATGTTTGCCTCTCTGTACGAGCATCACCACGAAATGCCTCCTTTCCACCGCTTCCATGAATAAACCATGGGCTGAGTTCACGAATGCTTTGGAGGGTATTCTTGATAGACTTTTAGGACCCTATAACGTCGAGGCTGTTGTTGAACCTATTCATATAAAGATCTCAGAAGCAATTATGAATTTTCAAGAGTCTGGAACTGATTTAAGTCAAGCTGTATTCTCGAAATGTGGTAAACCCAAGCTAAAGTCGGCAACAAGAAGTTTTCACAGAAGAGATGTCACTTCCGATGATGAAGAGGCAAAAGACAATAAGGCAAATGAGCCTGTACCAACAGTCGATGAGAAAGACGATGAGAGTGACTCTGAATTAATGCAAGCGGATAGACATGGAGACATTCGGGGCGGAGGTCATTCTCCCCATCATGATGATACTCAACCTAGCAAATCCTTAGAAAAGTTGCTGAAGGAAATAAAAAGCAAAGTAAAAAAGTCTAAAACAATTTGGAATGTTCTACCGAGGCAAGTTTGCAATGGAATTTCAAAAGACTATTCGTCACAACTTTGTTGGAACGGGTCAGCAGCAATAAGACCTGATAGAAACAAATCTGCAGAAGAAAGCGAAGTAGGTCTCCCCCCAGGAAAGGGGCCAATGAACATACTCGTTGCAGAACAGGTTCTCATTTTGCAGTTCATAACGGACAAACTTCGTGCTTCTTATAATGGTTTGGACGTTCAATGGGTTCAGGAAGTTGGTAAGTCGATTGATTTTTTGGATATAGGTAGACCTAATGTTTCAACTTGTAATATTTATTTTCTTTTCTTTTTTTAAGCTGACGAATTGGACTTCGATGGAAGTGGCAACGGAATGGGATCGGGCTCTGGTGATGTTCCTGACGACCTAGAGGATGGTGATGATGACGATCCTGGTGGCAGCATTAAGAAGGACAGAAACA
>JAHZMX010005333.1:0-13782 GCA_027743895.1 Seira musarum
GAGTATCTCAGTGAGTATCTCAGTGAGTATCTCAGTGAGTATCTCAGTGAGTATCTCAGTGAGTATCTCAAGGAGTATCTCATTACTACATTCTAATTCCTTAAGCAATCAACACGAAAACAATATACTAAACTAGTTCTAATTCTAACAATTGCTGAAGAGTTACCTTACTTTTAGAATAATGCAATATTCTATCTGGCAAAGCAATATCTTAGTCCTTTCTTAAATCCCTATTGTGTTTGTTTCAAATGTGATTCAATTGAGATACTTGTTACAAATGTACCCTGTTTTGTAAGAAATGTTTCAGTAAACCTGTTAAATTAGTTGTTGAGAGCTGCATTACTGTATAATTTAAGTTGGTTTATTTTTTAAGAAATTTGTCTCCTCATCCAGGATGTGAATTAAGTAGCGCTAGACGTTCTGTGATGAATCGAGTAGTACTGAATGATAACGTAAATTAATATAATGGACTTGAGAAATTTCATGCAACATACAGAATGGAAATTGCATAGAAGGCAATTGTATAGTATTCGATACTTGTTTACTTAATCATTTGATCACAATACGAACAATTTGCACATATTTTTAATCTGCGTGTGATAATTGGCTCTTATTTCAATCAAAATTTCTTAAAATTCCGATAATTGTTTAGTAACTACGCAAAAGCTTAGACGTTGGGTTATCTTTGCTTCATTGAATACTCCAATTCTACTACCTACTGAGCTATTACTGTCGTGGAACCATTATATTATTAGATTTAAATAATGTGCATCTGGTGCTGTTTTTTTCTTGTTCACAGGAATGCGTGGAAACGTGCGTAACAAAATATTCTTCACATTCAAATTCGAACTGTTTTAAACAACCGTACCACAAGGCAAAAATTAATTCCCGCTTAGGACTTTTGCAAGTCCTTTACCTTATGACAAACAACTCTGCCACAACTATATTTGATATATAGTAATTAAATTTTGTTGTTCGATCAAATTCAAAATGTTTAAGACAACTTTTAACATAATTTTTGAGCAATTGGTGGCGAAAATTTACACAAGGCTAATAGAGCTGAACAATCACTTTTCGTTGCTCTTTGCTCAGTGCTTTATTAAGCCTGTAGAAGTTTTTCATACTGTCAACAAAACACTTTGTTTTTGGATGGTGCCTCCAACTAGACACTTGAAATTCTGAAGAGTGTGACTAAATTTAAAATTAAATGTTGTTTATTAACGAAAAGCACAAAAATGTTTTAGGCAAAAAACCGTAGCAGCAAAATGGCACAGCACTTATAAGGAATTCAGTCGGTTGAATTTTCTCAGACTTTCGAACCGTAATACAAGTTGATGGAGCATCAAATAGCGAGCATGTATTATACTTACAAACCCTCCACGTGCCCTTTTCTTGCTTTCTTTTCGACAAAACTTTCGCTACTTATAGCCTTGGGGTACTCGTAATCGTAACTTGTATCTAAATCAAATCATGCTGCAGTGTTTTACGGTTTAAAAAATATATTCGATACTCATCATAATAGAAACCATGAAAGGTTGTTGGCGTCAGAAATATTTATGTGAAGTAAAGCGCAATTTTAATAGCGTACTAGTACTTAACCCGTAGCATAAATGCGAAGGAGAATGGTAATTTCCCAAAGCTTTCCCCATTAAATTGTTAGGATATTTGATTATGATGTCTAAAAATTTAAAAAATGAAAGTAAATAGAAATAGTTTTGACTCGATACCGCAAACGCAAGCTCAAAAAACCCTAACTCATTCTGTAGGATCACGTACTGTTGCTTAACTTTTAACATCAATAGTATAAATCAGATACAAACATAAATGATGTAGTAATATACTGAAAACCATGCGACTCAAACTATTAAATCGTTATAAACGTTGTTGTTCCATAAATCGTTCATGAATGACGTATTTACGGAGGCCATGGTGTAATGAAGTATTCAAAGTATTAAGCATTTCGCAGTGAGTTTCCGTTAAGCACTCTAAAAAAAGTAAAACCCTTTCAGATGACTCCGTTTTCCACCCGAGGATCAGGCCACCGAGCCGACTGAGCCCCACCAGGGTTCTCTCTTTGCCTGTAGGGGATGTCTTGTGTTCAGGGGCAGCTTTCGGAGCATAGTTTCTTCCTTTGAAGCAATAGAAAATAGCATTGAGTTATTTACATTGGATTTCAGCAGTTTCATTGTAATTAATTGATATGTCGCACGTAGATTAGTTTAAAATATTTGAATAAGAATACACTGATAAAACTGTCGAGTTCATGCCCAAAAAGGTTTCCTAATTAACGTTTTAACAAAAGCTCAAACGTTAGTTGAGTGCAAAAAATATTTGCAATATTTTCATTTAATGTATTCACTGCCTTTAGATCTCAAACCCCATTTAATACTAAACACCAGGGACAACAGAACGGTTACAATATTTCTGCTGTGTTTACTTTTATCCATATTTTTTGCTTTAGTTACTGCAACGTTTATAGAGCAAAGCTACTTATTATTATGTTTTTCTATTGCAGTTTAAGTATACAATTGTATTATTGAACCAAAGGTTTTAGAGAAAATATAATATGGTTATGTTTCGATTATACGAGTAATAACTGACGTATATATTTGACGTACCTAAAATGTATGGGCCAATATACAAATGGAACAAATAATATAAAAAGGTAAGTTGCAAGGGCAAATACTAAGGCCAAAATAATTTTTCGTTTATTATTTTAAACTGTTATTCCCAAAGCAGGTTACAGTAAAATCTCCATATAAGTAAGATCACCTCAAGAGGAAAGGTTTTTTGTATATAATATAGATGTGCTCCTATATAGAAATTTTATTTAAGATCACGTGTCCTGTATTGTGAAATTTTGTACATAAATGCGATTGCCTTTAAAGAGAAAATCTATCACAATTATTTAACAAAGGTTAACATAAAGCAATTGTATTGCAGAAAAATATTTCTCCACCTTCAGCGTATTTCGTATTTATCGAAATTGAGAAGAAGAGTTATTTGCCCTAAACGTCTGCCTGATGCCTGATCATACATAGAGAACATTTTTAAGGGCTTTGTATGTTGGGTGCAACTTTTGCATGTATCTAATACGGTGGTGATCTTATAAAGAGGGGATCTTGTACAGAAGTAATTTTCAATGGAAAATCGAAGGGGAATTCACAGCGGTGATCTTAAGAGGAGGTTAACCTTATATAGGGTAATCTAATATTGGAGGTTATACTGTATTTGCCTCTTGTATCCAAGTAATGGGAAGTAGGCGCCTGGGCATTTATGGTTAGGCAAGCTTAAATGAAAGTGGAAGTGGACAAGGTTAATAATATTTTGACTTAAAAGCAGCGATTTGTCTTGAGATATTTAAGTCAGCGAAAGTATGGTCCTAATAGTTATTTCACCCGTAAGTTTGGCCAAGGATTCGGTTGAATAACTAAGAACTTTTTTTTGCAGGGTTCAAGCTACATCTTGACAAGTTAGCTTTCAAAGAAAAGGATGAGAAGAATTAATAAAACTTTTTGAACATTTTAGCTCCTAATTCAATTTTTTAGAACTCAAAAATATTTACAAACAAACTCAACGAATCCAAAAACCAAGAATGGCGTCCTCACTACCACTTATTAATTGTTCTTTGAATCTTCAAGAATGGTTCTGGAGATGGCATATATGTCCAAAGCATTATATTCAATGGAACACTCACTCAAATAAATTTATACTAATTAGGAACACGAGAACCGAAGTCTTCTTGAATTCTTACCGTTTTTTCTTAATTGTAACCATTATAATGTTTTGTACATACGTGCTGTCTTATGGGCTTTGGTTACAGTCGTCAAACAAAAACACTTTTCCAAACTGGTTGGTTACTAGCATCGAGTTGATTTATTTTATCACCGCTGGGGTAATGTCTCAACTGGAATATAGAAAACGCAATGAAATTGTTACTTTCTGCAACGAATTATCTTTTCAGTTGAGAAAATTTGGAGTGTATTTCAGTGAAAGTAGTATGATTTTGCCATTCTTGCAAGGTAAGTCGTACTTAAAAATACAGAAAAACAAATTTTTCTTTATCTCCTTTTGAATATATTTATTTTTATTTTGCCCTACAAAATTTTCTTATTCAGATAACTTCCAATCCAATCGAAACGCAGAAGGTGTCAGTCAAGGAATACTGGCGTACACATTAGCGTTTAGCATAGGGATTTCTCCAATTGTTGTTGCGATAATAAATTTGCAGAGGCGTAGTGACGAGGGCGCTGGAGGGCGGAGAAAACCCGGGCCGGGCCCCGAAGGGNAAAGCGCAGAAGGTGTCAGTCAAGGAATACTGGCGTACACATTAGCGTTTAGCATAGGGATTTCTCCCATTGTTGTCGCGATAATAAATTTGTGTCTGATGATTGGCTTTAACTTGTACATGGATCCAATTTACCTGACAATTGTATCTATCTCAAGATCCAGCGAGTGTTTTTTACGTTCCCCATTGTACTGGATTATTATTACAGCAGTGGCTTATATCTGCGTCTTGGATGGAATTGCAAGAATGATGAGCATGATTTGCCTCTTATTCTTTAAAATTATTTGCTCGTTAAACGCACTATTGGATGAGATCCAATTCGTTTCTGAGCTAAATCTTTACAAAGGAATTAAGATGTACCAAAATTTATCTGTACTTTTTCAAGTTTCTAGAGAACTAACTTCAGAACTCATTTTAATATTGTACTCTGCCTGGTATGCTCTAATACTGTTTACCTCCTCAACGGTTTTTAGCGGCGGTTATCATGTTTTGCCTTTCCCACTGTTTGGACTTCTTGCTTTTTTTATGACTTTGGCAATTTCATGTACTGCGATTGGATTATCTGTATATACATCGTATTTTCAGAAGACTGAAAAATTACTTCATATCTGGAAGTTCAAAAGGCAAACTTTGAGCCAAAAAGTGACCAGAAAGGAAATACTTGCCCTTCAACCATTGCATTTTTGCTTAGGAGGCTTTAGAAAGTTAGACAGGAACACAAAGCGAGAATGTTGGGAGTCCATTTTAAGCCGCACCATGGACACCTCATTGATTTTTGGCAGGAGGATGAGAAGGCCAAAATAGTAGGTTGTGCTGTTGTACATTTTGTTTGACGTAATCATATTGTACTTCTTAAAAATATATGTACTAAAGCAGCACACTAGTTAAACACTTGAACTTGACATTTATTTTTCAATAACAACGCTTTAACCTGGTCCCACGAAAATTAGTTCTTCAAAAATCTAAATTGAGCTTACAAGGAAGGTTTCAGTTCAGTATATCGAAATCGGGGAGCTAAACCGTTGTATACTACGAATTTTTTAACGACAATTACGATACCAATAAGCTTATTCTCGATTAAAGGCATTTACATGCTGTTTTTGGCAACTTTTATACCATGCGTTTTCAATCAAAGACAAGCGTTAGGTCGAAGCTCTTTCCATCTTGCGTTCATGTACAAATAAGGGCCTTATAAAGTGTAATTATGTAGTTAGACTCGTAAAACGTTTTGCTTTGATCAGTTTTTTAATTCTTTATACATTTATGAATGTGAGACAGGGCCGTATTTTATCTTTGAAAATAATCATCTTTATGTGATATTTAAACCTCTTCAAAATTAATAGTTTAACTGAAATTTTCAATATAGAATATTTCTTATTTGAATAAATAATGTAACATTATTTCATGTTTGGATTCCAATACTTTATTAATGTATTGAGTGAATATGTAGTTTAAAACTTCAGTCATCTTCTGTGACCTTTGTGATGAAAAGCATCTATCAATAAAAGTCACTTGCTGTCCGTTTCTCGCATTGCTCGGCGAATGCAAAGGAAATATTCACACGGGAAAAAAACAAATTTGACATAATGCTTGTCTTCAGTGGCGTAGTGAGAGTTGGCCCGGCCCGGGCGGATAGAGCTTTGGCCCGGCCCGGGCGGATAGAGCTTTGGCCCGGCCCCTAAGCATTTATTAGGACCAAATTTTTTTTGTGACACTGATATTTGTCTACAGTGAGAAACACTACGAATAGACTAATATGTACTTTACCAAAACTGGCAGTAAAATTGCAAATAGCAGTGCTTCTGGGTCACGGTAAATTTTTCGGTTTCAGGAAACCATTTTTGAAAATATGCCTGTAACTTTTAGTTTAGGATTTTTTGAATCCGCATAATATTTCATCATTATCATGTACAGAAAGTTTTGGCAAAACCCAACATCAAATGACGTTTCCGGGCCCAGAGAAGAAGCCTGCAAAAAGCTTTATTTCCGTCAGTTTTTACGTCACGATTTAACTGGATTTAGTATTTGGAAGAAGCAGAAAATTTAGTGCAAGTAAAGCTAAGATAACGTAGTAAAAAACACTTTTAAACGAAAACATTACTTGAGAAAAAATGCTCTAACCCAGAAAGATTTAACGTCAAACTAACAGACAAAATCAAACTTTTGTCAAGGAAATATTGGATAATCATGAAACCGGATACGCAATTCTTCAGTTTTGCTTACAAACAACATGTTTCAAAAAACTGATTTTTGACATCGAAAATGTGCGACAGCTTAAAAAATATGCACTAAAGAGTTTCAAAATAGTACATATTTCATTAAAATCTACAAAATAATAAAACAATTCTAATTCCCTGACATTCCGTAACTTATGCATGAAGATGCGTTGCTGCTGGGAATAAGTTTTCGTAAGGATGAACGAAATTGTAACATGTTGCAAGTCTGAATTAAGCGCTTACGTCATAAACTATTCTTTTTAAATCTTTCTGAGTCCCGGCCCCTTCGGGGCCCAGATTTTGTCCGCCCTCCAGCGCCCTCGTCACTACGCCTTTGCTTGTCTTTAAATTAAAACGTGCAGTCTAAAAATTGCCAAAAAGTGCATGTAAATGTCTTTAGTCGGGAATGAGCTTATTCTTATCGTAATACTCGGGAAAAAATACGTAGTAAACAACGGTTTAGCTTCCCGATTTCGATATACTAAACTGACACCTTCCTGGTCTGTAGTAAGTGGTAATCGCAGTGAAAATTGGACCGCAGACAATTTATTTCCCATAGGCAAAGAGACGAATGTCTTATATGCGTCTTTGCCCGTGAATATCTACGACAGTCTTTCTTTACCGTACAAATGAGTATTGTATGCGCTTATTGCACGGAAAATGGACAAATTCAAGGTTAATCGATATTTTAATTTCATTTGTTTTATAATACAAAAAGCTCGACCAGAGTTTCTATTATGAAAGGGAATTACGTAGAGGTACAACTTAATATGAACCTTTCATTTGAAAATTATTTGTAACTAGTATTGTATCACGGGTGTAATTTTGTAATTCCGGTATTTGTATTACCCGTTTTATAATCCGATATTCTTTTCGACAAATCCTGCCTACGCACTTACTCAGACCACACGTAATGTTACGTATGAGTTACAGAAGTTAAGACTAATTCTAAGTTTGAATCAATAAAATTCTGCCTTTTTACAATACAATGCCGAAATGTAATAACCGTGAAGTATTTATGCAAATAGACATTGAAAAATGCGGGGTAGCTGAGTATATGAGAGATAATTTATAGGCTGACTTCACCACACAGACTGCGGATTACTTATGTTACCTAAACTGATGATAGCATTGAAAGACAGGTTTGGCGTAATGTGATATTATTAAGTATATCTAGTTAGTAATTTATTGTAAAATCTGATGGTCATGGTCATAAAAAATCTTTAATACGCAGTACAACCCAGCATTTTTTGTAACGATTGAAAAAGTAAAACTCGACAGGCTTTTGGAACGTTAAAGTTCTTGGCACTGCTTGTCATACAGGTCAGCATCTGTACAGTTTTTTCAGAACAACAACAATAGTGGCCAAACGGGAGATATACCACCATCAATTCTACTAACACAGAAAAAATGGGTGTTTTAATAGATTAGACACACGCATTATTCTCTCTATATCCAAAGTTTATCCGATACAAAGAGCATTTTAGTGCTGCAAAATTAAAAATGCCTAGTGTACTGCATGGAAGATAATTTCAACAAAAAATAGCGAATTCACAAAACCACCAAAATGGCTGAATCATTATCTCTCATAAACTATTCTCTAAACCTTCAGGAGTGGTTTTGGAAGTGGCATGTATGCCCTCAGCATTACATTCAGTGGGACGTTCAAACAAGTAAACTTAAATTAATTACACGCAAGAAAACAATAATCATTCTGGTCAAATACAAGAATTTTCTTCATCACTACGATTATACTTTTGTGCTTATACGTACGCCTTTATGGGATGCAACCCCCAATGAAAAATATTGTCATTTACTGGTTGGTTACAAATATCCAAATCATTTACTTTGTGATCTCTGGCGTAATGTCGCAATGGGAATACAGGAAACGTGAGGGCATTGTTACTTTCTGTAACGAATTATCCTTTCAGTTAAATGAATTTGGAGTTCATGTCCAAGAGAGCAACAAGATTTTGCCGTGGTTATTGGGTAAATTACGCAATATGCGATAGATAGTTCGTATTTTTTATTTTGCATTATACTAAACCGTAGCTCTTTTTTACAGAAAAATTTGAATGCAATCGAGTCAGGAGCAATTCATTTCAAGGATTGCTGGCATACATTCTAGTCCTTAGTATTGGAGCTGCGCCTATTGTTATTCCAGTAATCTATTTGGTTTTGATGATTGGCTTTGATTTGTACCTGGATCCAATTTACTTGACTGTTACATCTGTTTCCACTTCGAGCGAGTGGGCGTTTCATTCCCCCGTTTACTGGGTTACTGTAACAATATTGGCATACATCTACATCCTTGACGGAGCTGCAAGAATTAGTAGCATGGTATGCGTGATATCACTCAAAATAATTTGTTCGCTGAATGCTCTACTAGACCGAGTGCAAATTGTTTCACGACAGGATCTTTTCAAGGGCGTTTTGATGTACCGCCAATTATCCGTTCTATTTCGAATTTCCCAAAATCTTACTGCTGAACTGCTACTGATAGCTTACTCTGGTTTGTACGCTCTTATACTATTCACGGCATCAACTGTATTCAGCGGGGGTCTCCGTCTCCTACCTTTCCCTGTATTTGGGTTCCTATTTTTTATAATGGCTTTGGCTGTTACGTGCGCCAGCATAGCATTATCAGTGTGCACCTTATATTTTGAGAAAACTGAAAATTTATTGCGGACTTGGAAGTCCTGGAAACCTAAGAATGAAACTCGGTATCTGAAATCGATCAGAAAGGAAATTCAGTTTCTTCAGCCACTGTATTTTTGTCTGGGAAGCTTTCGAAGAATGGATAGAAATACAAAACGAGAATGTTGGGATTCCATACTAAGTCGTACTATGGAAGTGTGCTTGCTTTTTGGTAGGAAAATGAGACTGTTAACTGCAACTTAATCGATCATTTATGCAATTCAGTTACATGTATGTAGTTTCAAATATTTACCGATCAACGACATTATTCCCCGCGTTGACGTGAAGCACAGCTATTAAAGATTTACAATTACTGGTTAAGGTTGCTAATAAATAATATTAAAGCTCCTAAGTGTATGCTCTACACAGCTTAGTGGATTCTAAAAAGAAATTTTAATCGAGTTGCTCCTACTTTGACGAATATCTTCAAATTATATATTACATAGTTAGCTGTCTCTTTTTAAAATGCAAATTACGTACAAAATTTTTACAGTTTCCTATTTGTGGCTGTTACTTTTTGGTGTTTACGTCGTAACAAAATAGTTAGTGGAGTTTAAAAACAGTATTGTAATGGATCATAGAGCTTCGACTTGAATTAATCAAATAAAAAAACTGCTGTAAAAGTTTAAGACAGCAAATAAAATTGCGGACCCATATATATCGCCTAATTTACAAATATTTCCCTGATGGTACCTGAATTGCTTCTAGTGAATTTTATTTTATTCATTAGTCTATGCACTTGGAAAGGTTGGAATGCATTTGCATTAAAAAGCGGATAAATTTCCCTTTGGTATTGCAAATAGTTCAGAAAATACGTTGTGTGGGTACATATGACTCCAGAAGAAACAAATTGGCAATTCTCATAAAAAAACATGCAATTCAACCAATTTAACTCACGAATGGTTTTTCCATTTCCCTAAAACACGCACATTCCATAAAATTTTCTCACAATTTGCTTTGCATACTATTGTGCTGGTCAGTTTACTAAAGTATTAAGTTTACATTATATACTTCTAATATTTGGTTGTAGTTGAAGGAAGGTCAAAAATAATTGATAAAAGCTGACAGCAGTAATTTTATTTAACAGGATTTGTATTTTTTTTCAAAATATGAATTATGTGTTAGCCTGGTTTAATGCACCTATTGTTCAAATGAAATCATCGGGGTTCCCGAAAGGTGTCAAGTTTTGACATATTAGTATCCAAACCAGAGGCGTAGTGACGAGGGCGCTGGAGGGCGGAGAAAACCCGGGCCGGGCCCCGAAGGGGGCCGGGCCTTCAGTGAGATTAAAGACGAAGAATTTACGACATGGAGGCTGGTTTCAAACTTGACAACAAGTTACAATTTAAAAAATTTTCTGGCTCTCTTCGCTCGCCGATTTCTTTCGTTCATTCTTACAAAACTTATTCCCCAGCCAGGCATTATCCAACAGAAGCATAGGAATGTCAGGGAATTCGAATTTTTGCTGAAACGATACAATTTATATTAAATACAAACATATTTTGTAGTTCTGATTGATATTGTCATAGTTGCTTTGCTTGAGATCACCATAAAAAGTTATTTAAGAAATCGCCGTTCATTGTTAAAATCTCATCTTCAAAAGCGTATCGGACTCTTGCAGGTACGGGTGACAGATTCGGTGCAATTGCCATTCTCTCAAGATTTGAGGGAAAAGGTTCCGAGGAATTTTTGGAAAATCATTGGAACGACCAACCTGATAAACGCTTTTTTATAATAAAAATCATCATAGTATTGGTTACTAAAAGCTCAGCGCTCGACTTCAAGTAAAGCAACTATGGAAATACCTATTTTCTTGAAACCCTTGAGTGCATATCTTTAAAGCCGTCGCATATTCGCGATGTCAATTATCAATTCTTTGAGACATTATTTTATCCTTACGTGAAATTAAAGACTTGCGTGGCTGGTTTCATGATTATTCAATACTTATTTGACAAAAGTTTGAATTTGTTAGTTAGCAAAATCTTTGTGTTGGAACAATTTTTCTCGAGCAATGTTTTGGATTAAAAGTGGATTTCTTTTACTACATTATTATGTGTGTACTAAATTGTCTGCTTCTCCCGAATAGTAAATCCAGTCAAAACCGTAATGTAAAAAGCTGACAGAAAAGATACTTTTCACGGGCATCTTCTCTGGGCCCGGAGACGGCATTTAATGTTGGGTTTTGCTGATTTTTTCTGTGCCAGATAAAGATGGAATATGCGTATTTAAAAAATCCGAAAGATAAATTTAAGGGTATATTATCAAAAGTGGTTTCTCGAACCAAAAAAATGTTTCCGTGGCAGAAAAGTACTGGTATTTGCAATTCTGCTGCCGGTTTTGGTAGCGTATTAGTCTATCCAGAATGTATCTTATTTTAGACAAATATCCGTGTTCGAAAAAAAATGACCTAATGAATGATTAGGGGCCGGGCCAAGGCTCTATCCACCCGGGCCGGGCCAACTCTCACTACGCCACTGATCCAAACACGGGAGTGTGTATTTGTAAAATTACATACTCCGATACAAAAATAAAGAATTGGTGCGTGGTGAAGGCGAAAAAAATACAAAAATAAATTTCCTTTTGAAATAGATACGATAGAATACGTACGATAGAATTACTCACGATGTGTACTATAGTACATGACTCTAGAAAATACAAAGTTCTCAGCAATTTAACTATTTAAAATCGCCACTCTGATGTATTCTTTTACCAGAGCCTGCAATTTTTCTCAAATTATTTGGAAAAGGGAGACTATTGCGTTGGTCAGTTTACTTATATGCTTACGTTATGAATTTCTATTATCGGCTGTGATTGAACCAAAATTTATTGGAAATCGAGCAACAAAAATTTGTAGAATTCATTAACTTAACAAAATAATAATTAAAATCAGCAAGATTACTAAACTCCACTTTGTACCGTTAGTTAAAAAAATTTAGCTGCGAAAACAATGGCGCAAATACTAGATTTGGTTTACGTAGTTTTATATATCATTGAATGAAATATAATGGAGTATTAAGTTTTGTGAACAATTTAACTCATTATCCAGATTAAGCAAGTGTTCCGTACTTTTATTGCCTTATATTGTAAATAACACTTTAATCTAAATCATATTGTGCAAGGAAAAATGTATAAAATAAAATTGTACATCAGATGGCAACAGTTCACGGGATCGGCGAATTCTGGAAATGCAAGAAGTGCAAACGTGTCAACATCTACATCACCGAGGAAGGCTTTGAAAAACACGAATGTTTCCCCAAGTCCAGGTCTACCGACAGTAAGTCAACCCCAGTCTTGCGAGCAGTGTGAAGCCATCCTGAAAAACTCCAAGATTATTTTGATTCGCAAACGAACAGTTCGTAAAACCCCTGATCCGATTGAGCGTTGCCAGTGCCTAGAATGTGGATAGGATTTCCCTACAAAGTTGAAATTATCTACCCACTTTAGAGCAGTTCATCAAGAAAGGAACACTTACATGTAAGAAATTATTTATGGAATCGTTATTTGCAACCGCCAGCCTAGCCTAACTGATTATTTCTTCCATTTTTAGGTGCACTTTGCGCGGAAAACTATTGCGTTCCAAAACTGACGAAGCCAAACATTATTCCGCTCAACATGGCAATGGAGACCTTAAATGTGAGTTCGAAGGATGTTCAACAGTCTTTGCTCGAGAGGAGCTTCAAAGTCATATTAAATATGTTCATGAAAAAGTGACCCCAACGAAGTCATTCGCATGTCCATTTTGTGATAAAGCATTTACAAAGCAGATTCAGTTAAGGCGTCACGAGCTAGCTACTCACATCAACAAGGGCTCGAAACCGCACAAGTGTAATTCATGTGAAAAGTCGTTTGAAAAGCTAAGTTGAATATGGCCAATATTGCTACATACGAGAACAACTGTGCTGCTATGATACTTATGTTAATTAATAAAAAGCATTTAAAATTCTTTTACACGTAAGGCACAGCGTTATATTTTCACTAGTTTATGGACAATTCGAAAAAAATCGATTACCTGGAACCGGATCTAATTAATGATTTATCAACATTTAGTAAACTTTTGCGTCTGACTAACTTGATTTGATGCTGTAAAAGACTTGTTTCATGTCGTTTTACAAAATCTAATGTGCCATATCTTAAATCATAATACGATATGGAATTTATTGTTCGGGTATTATACGGCTTTTTTGATTTAGTAAATTTTATTTAGTTTAAATCCATTTTTCTATTATCAACTCTAACTTTCTTTACGTCTTACATAAAAAGTACCTTATTAATACTTTCCTAATATGTATTAACCTAATTAAATTCTTCACGAAGCATTTTTATATAAAGTCATTTCTTTATAAGCAATGGAGAAAGCTCAGGAAGTTGATCATATAAGAATGTTTCCTAAACACATTTAATTATGTTAATATATAGAGCTAGTATTAAACAAGTACCTTTTAGTATAGGTAAAGCTGACACAGGCAAAAATGGATTTACACGTAAATTATCTAAAGCTTTAGCACTACTCTAGCTTATAATCTAGATTTTTTCCACTTCAGAATTTCAAAAACGTCCCAATTCGTTTTGAATAAAAATGTG